>JAUCMO010000291.1:10095000-10210000 GCA_032399605.1 Melipona beecheii | reverse complement strand
TTCGAATAATTTCCTCGTTTTTTTTCTTTTTTTTTTGTTCCTTTTTTTCTTGAATTTACGCGATATTTCCTCGTCGTTGTTATAGATATTAAATGGTATTTAAGCAAATTGCGACTGTTTCATGCAATTTTTCACTTTAAGAAATTTGTCTGCTATCGTACAAGCATTATAACAAGTTGTAATTGTTCGAATAATTTCCTCGTTTTACGCGATATTTCCTTGTTATAGATGTTAAAGACCAATGGCACGTGATCGTTAGATTGCGATTTTTTTCAGTTTCACATTTCAAGAAATTTGGTGTTACAAGTTTTCGATATTTCAGCAGACTCTGCAATTTTCGTAATCAAAATTGCGAAATCAAAAATTCGCGATCCAGACCGCGACAGAGACCGCTACCTAAAACGGTAGAGCCTACGTGATCGTTCTACGCAAACTGGAAGATTTGTAAAACTTTTCATAAAAATGTCTCCGCGAGTCTCTTTCGTTCCTTCCAAGGATTGAAAAGCAGGGCATCTAAAGATCGGAGAAGGAGGGAACGAAATCGACGGCGAGAGAACGCGCGTGCATCGTTGCGGGTAACGCGATCCCAAAACTGTGCCCGCAAAGTCGCGGTCGCGGTGTTGTCGCGCAAAATATACAGAAGAGTGCCGGCTGGTCAGCCGGCTGCGTGCATGCGTGCGTACACACGAGGCCCTAGCTGCGTGCGTGCGTGTGCATCGTACGCACGTTACCGGCCAACAAAGCGTCGATCGTTGCGTTAATTTCAACGCCCGGTAGCCACGGTAACGATTACTTGCCGAGCTCGCGTGTGTCACTCCGGCGATACAACACGCTCCGGAACTTGACCGTGCATCGATGATACCACCTTCTCTCGATCCGCGACGCGCGCGACAACTTGACGCCCGAATCGAGTCGAATCCAAGCGGAGAAGCAACTGTACGTGGTTTCAGTATCACGATCGATCTAAAATTCGAAAGCAATTAAAATCAAATTGATACAGCTTAAAAGCTGCAAATTCGTGATTAACTAGAGTGTATATATAGCGACGAATTTCGTTTCACTGTCGAAATAATACAAATTCTTCACGTATTCAACGAGCGTGTAACGCTTTTACTTACGTTGAAATTGAGACAGGTGTTCGGTTGAGGTTGATACTTTCACATTAGGTAGCTCAATAATGTACATTTTTATCAGTTGCCACTCTCTAAATCTGAAAGATACCTATAAGGATGTCGGAGATACCTTTTGACATCTTGCGGCTACTACTCCTTTTATTGAAGCAATATTAAACTTCAAGTATTAGCGAAGGCTGACCATATTCTTCATTTTTGTCTCTTTTTTGGGACACGCATTAATTTTCTGACATTCTACACTGAGGCTAAAGTGATCTCATCACCGAATCAGTAACATTTAAAGTTTTTTTTTTGTTCATTTCGTTTTGGAAAAACTCCACTGAAATGGGTTCAACAGAAAACCCGAGTTACGTCGTCCACGTAGGTCATCCACATAAACGAAGAAAGTTCTCGATCAAATTTTGACAAAATCATATCAAATTTATATTAAACTTTTGTTAAAAATAGCCAAAGATTTTTGAGTCAATAATTAACATGTGTGACGCGGCCAGAAAAGTGCAATTTCCACGTGTGATTCTAATTCGAATCAGATCTAACCATAATTCTATCGTGACGACGTTTGTGTCATATTCTAAAACTTTTGTGAGTCGCGTGCCTGTAACACGTATCGTTATAATCAGAATATCCTAAAACTTTTGGACCCAAGTCATCCACGTTACTACAATGGGAAGAGGACAATTTTCATATCCACGTGTCAGATCTAATCGCAACCCTGTCATTCGCGTCCGAAAACTGGACCCAAGTACGACGTTTGCGCGACGCATTATTTCAATCTCTCCGCGTCAGCTCGAGTCGCCAACTCTGTCGATCGTATCATTTAATGAGCACGTAACCAGTTGGTCTTCCGTTACTTCTCTTTCTACGATAGTCGCGCACGGTGGAGAACGGGCAGGATCAGAGATTGGTCATCGCGCGCGAGAACCAAGAAGAAGAAAGAATAAAGAGCAGAATTTCGTGTCGGCGGCCGATTTCCCGAGGACTCGAACGCGAGTCCAGCCCTGATATCTGCGTGCGTCGCCGGTCGAAATGTTATTAAGGCGAAACGCAGATAACAGGCAGGTGCGGATACGAAGCTCCGGGTGTGTAACAACCAAAACGCACGCGAAAGCTCTCGCGCGTGACGAGCCATCGCGGCCGGCTGTCGAACTGCGGTGAATCGAGAGAAGCGGAATGACTGAATTCAAGGTAAAACGCGCGTCCATTATTCGACCATGTGCCGCACGAAGGACCTAGATGCTTCTCTCCGCGGAAGAAGAGTCAGCCAGGTTTTCCAGCCTCGCTTCTACACGGTGTGACGCACTCTCTCTCTCTCTCTCTCTCTCTCTCTCTCTCTGGCTCTCGTAACGTCACGAAGCGCCTCGATCTTTGTACCGTTCTGATTCCACGTACCGTTCGATACCGCTAGATCCAAAATACAAGGTAGACACGTCGAAACGGGGACACGCGGCCCCGAGAGTTTGGCCAAGGTTCGCGACGTCTTTGAAATTTCATCTCCGCGCGACAACGAGCGATCTCGCGACATGTCATTGGTTCTTCGTTCGCAGCGGACACGGGGGAAGGAGGAAACGCAAATAACGCTCTCCGAGACGAACGCAGGAATATATCAAAACCTGCGGTAGGTGCTTTTCTTTTTTCTTTTTCTTTCTTTTTTTTTTTTAAACAAACGAGGAAATATTGAGTTATGGTAATGTCGCGATTGCAGAACATATTAACATTGAAGAAACGCACTTCTACTTTTGGAGAGTAAGAGTTATACCGACGAACGTGGAGACAATGAAGGGTACGACGTGCAGTCTCTGATAACACAGTTGAACACACAGTTTACTTCCAAACGTGGATAATATGACAGAATTACGAGGCAGATTACTCAATCTACCTTGTCCTGCTGGGCATTGCCTTTATCTCTCTCCTCTGTGTCGGGCATGGACAGGATAGGAAACGAAAATATAGAAAGAGGGGGAGGGAAAAACCACTACGCGAAAGACAAGCCCGCAAAAAAAGGAAAAGCCGCAATTCCGCGAAAGGTATTTTTAAACGCAGCGAACGTTTCGCCATCCCCCAGCACGCAGGTAGAGTACCTATCGCGTCCCATCCTGTTCCGTCCCGGGCATGGTCCCTCGCGAATCGCACGGGGTACGCGGCGTTCTAGGGGAACAGAGAGAGGAACGAAACGAGAGACCGCGACCCCCCGAGAGAAAGAGAAAGAATCGGGCGTGCAATCGTGGTCGGAGTTAGGACGGAGTTGGGGTAAGAGAGTAGAGGAGAGAAGGAAGCGCGAAGGAAGAAGGGCAGGAGGTGCGGTGTGTCGTGGTGGAAGGATGGAGGAGACGAAGAAGAGGCAGAGAGAAGATGGGGAACGGGGAACGTGGCTCGGCTTGGCTTGGCTTGGCTTGGCTTGGCTCGGCTCGGCTCGGCTTGGCTTGGCTTGGCGTGGCTTGGTTTGGCGTGGCTTGGCGTGGCGTGGTATAGTGCGGCGTGGCGCGGGGCCCCAGCGGTGGCGGTGGCGGTGTCGGCGGCTGAGACTGTGGCGGCGAGGCTGTGCGGGCAGACGGGAGAGGCAACGCAAAACCGCGTGCGGCAGGTTCGGGTTCGGCAAGTTGGCTTTCGTTGGCAATCGCGCTCGTTCGGCGCGCGAAGGTCGGGATCAATGGCCGTAGGACCCTCTTGGCTATACGGGGCCGTGCGGGGCCGGGGCCAGGGCCGCGGCGGGCTGTCGAGGGGCGCAGGCAGGCTCCGGCATGCTCGATCCTCGGGGCCCCGAGCCAGAGCCCGAGCCTCTGTGCCTCCGCTTGCTTAGCGAGGGAGGGGAGAGAGAGCAGAACCCCGCCACCCGGAGCCACAAGTTGGGTACCAAAAGAGGAGAAATTGAGTTGGCGCACCGGTGCGCTCCTCCGTCTCTCTCGCTCTCGCTCTCTCTCTCTCTCTCTCTCTCTCTCTCTTTTTCTTTCTTTCTCTCGCTCGCTCGCGTTCTGTACCCCTCTGGCCGGGGCGCAGCCTTCTCTTCCTCGGTGTTGTCGTCGTGTCGAGGGACCGAGCGAGAATCCGATAGAAATGCCCAACGAGCAACGCGTACGAACGTGGCACGCACACATGTGTCTGTATCGACGCGACGGAGAAGTATGTTCCCGTTTTTCCGTACACGTGATTTTCGAATGTTCGCGTTCGCGGATGAATCGAGACCACATAACACTCGGCGGTAGCCGATAACGTTACTGTGTGGCACCGTGCGATTTTCAGCGGTCGGTGACCGCCGAGAAACGAATTATGACACGTTCAAACAGGAAAAACATTATGTACTTACTTCTGGTGCATAGACGGATGACATACAAATACACTCGCAAATTCTAAAACGAGCTTAACGAATTCTTGAAAATATAACGCGACACATCTGTGGATTAATGGTGTTGATTAGCACAGCGTTTGAGCGATATTTAACCACTTGCGCTGGCAACTGATTGCGGACCGTAACGAGCGACCAAACCGTATACGATAATTCGTCGCTTTCTCTTTTCGAGCTCGTCGGTATGATATCACTGGATAGAAATTATCGAGACTGCACGTCATTTCAGCGCAAATTCGTCCAACATTTGAAATGCATTTTCGTTTCTCAGCTTCTGTTGTCTCCTCGTCGTCAAGTTAAATTACAGTTTGGAGGTTAGGAAGTAAAAAACGTCGGTAACAAGTTTGAGTTTCGCGTTCAGGAAACGTTTCAACTCGTTTTATTTATTTTTTTAAACGTTGAAGCGTTTCTCGACGTCTTTCAGATATACCAGGAGGAATAGCAGGTATAGGTAGCGGAAAAGGGGGCCACCGTGAGAAATCCGGGGGAAAGCAGAGTAGCCGAAGGTCTTCGACCGTCGTCGGCGTCTTCTCGGTCCCGTGATTCGGCGGAAACGTCGTTTGATAACGATTATAATGTTTCGCGGTGCGACGGCCGCTGCGGGTAGCGCTGGAAAAAAGGAGGCGACTCGCGCCGGGTGAATTCCCCCGCCCGAGCGTAAACTCCGGGCCTGGTTTCAATTTTTCAAATTGAAATATGATTTCCCTCGGCCCCGATTGACCGTTGTTAATTATAGAAACGCCCCCGATAAAATTTATTTTCCACTTGGTTCCGTTGATGTTCAATTTACTTGCGTCTGGCAGCAAACAAATTTTTATAAATTTGCGTGGCAGAGGTATAAAAATAATATCGTTGAACTCTGCTAGATTCACCCGTGTACACGCAACGGATCGGTTGCCCGCCAAACTGTACCACCCATCCCGCCCTCGTTTCGGTTTTCGCTGATAACTGTTCGCATTTTCGACGCGATAATTCCCGCCTCGTAATGCTTCATACCCGTGACTGATATATGCATTCAGCGCGTACAACGAATAATTCATCAAAAGTGGCGAAAGAAGGAGTGAGAGAGAGAGAGAGAGAGAGAGAGAGAGAAAAGAAATAGAAAAAGAAAAATAGCACCAATTTTGCTCGACTAATTTCGTATTGTTCCACGATATAATTCGCATCATTATCGAATTATTCTCCACGTCGGCAATTGTCCATTTTAATTTCTACGGTCGAACGTATGGGCGACATATTCGGAAGAAATTCGGCTGCCATTTGGAGAGCGGGGGACCTCACGATCCTTTCCCACGTCAAAATGGCGATTAGATTATGGGTGGGCCTTTTGCCAGGTTAGAATTTAGCGGCCGTCCCAAAATGTCGGGGACCGCCATTTGGTTTTAGGCACTCCTCCTTCTACCTGCTTCCCACCAGCCGTTCCGAATCGCGTTGCCCGACTTCTTCTGCATCTTGCGCGTCGCCGTGTTTGACGTCGTTTCTATGTCCACTTCCATTACTGTCATTCTCTCGCTCGTAACCGAGGCATCTATATTTCATGGCCGGTTGGCCGTGCTTCCGCGGCGCTGAAAGAGCCGTTTAGATCGGACGAACCAACCGAATCCGGTTCTCCCCTTTTGTTCAACGATTCGGTACATCGAGTACCGAAATTACCGCCGTGGTCGTGTACGCGGCATTTTTACTCTTCGGTTCTTTCGTGGAAACGCTCGGTATATCTCCTCTCTCGTTTCGTTCTCTAGTAGTTTGTCCGCGAAACACGCGCTTTTTGTCACGCGTGAATCATCTACAGGCGCGTAAACCTGTCTCGCGTTTACGTGAAATATGCTCGCGCGTATCGCGCGTACTGAATTAATCAGTCAGTCACTCGTTTGTCTAACCTACGAAGTTAGATGGCGCAAAGACTGGCGTGTTAGACGAGTGTATGTCTAAAGATCATATCCATGTAAAAAAGATATTCGAACGAAACGAAACAAGAGTGAGAGAAAAAGAGAGAATGAAATGTCACGAGCACGACGGATAAAACGAATCTCAGGGTCGAACGAATTTAGGACACACTGGTGGGCGGAGGAGAAACGAAACGTGGCAGGAAGAACGGAGAGAAACGAAGCAGTTGGACTGGCCATTTAGGAAGAGCAGGCGACGAACGAGATCTCGACCTACCCGAAATTCTAGCCGGTTTCTGCCAGTTGTCTGACTGGTTGGTCTCGCCCCACCTGAGATTTCGAGAGGCACCCTTTCGAGGTTATACTCGCAGGCCCAAGAGAGAGAGAGAGTAAAAGTGAGAGCGAGAGTGAGAGAGAGAAGGTTTATTCTGTCGGAGCGCGCATTGTGCTGGCTCTCTTTCGTACGCGAAATCCTGCAGCCTCTCTTCCCGCATGGGAGCCTGGCCGGTTGCCTCTTCTGTACACCCTTCTTCTCGATTCTCCCCTCGCGCGTTCGTGCAGTGCACCAGGTAGTCGCTGTACGCGTCGCGAGCCAACGTACGCTCGGTTCTTTCAGCGTCGGGAAAAAGTGGTTTCGATTCGACGAGTACGCGCGACCAGTCTCTCTCTTCTCGCGAGGCGCGCGTAACTCGCGCAAAGCCCCGTAACGAAGACGGCGAGAAAGCATCGGAGAGGAGAGGGCGGGTGGAAAGAGAGGGGGGACGAGCTCGCGAGGGAATGCGATGATTTCAGGGGGCCCGGGGAGGGGGGGCAGACGCGCGTAAATAACTCCCGTATCTGATTCCGATAATTAGGATACGCACACGCGAAATTAATTTCGCCGTTTCGAATTCGTCGCCGGTACAATTTCCCGGAGTAAATAATCCCGGCGCGTTGAAAACGCGGAGAGTAAACGCGACGATGGATCACCGAGCGTGTTACGTTCCCATGGACGACGGAGATCTCTCTTTTTCTAGACGGGCGAGATCTCTGGCAGTAGGCAAGCTGCGAACGTTACGTACAAAGTCCGCAAAGTCCGCTAAAGGTAGAAAAAAGGAGAAAAGGCCACGCGCCTGGTAGAAAAGGCGTTAGGAGGAGAAGATCCGTGGCAAAAGTCAAGGAGGGAGCGGTACGAGAAAACGGCTGATTACCGGATTATATTATTTTAACGCGAGCATTTTAATATCGGCTGAAATATCGCGTTACCCGGCGCGTGATTACAACGCAACGCGCAGCGATATTAATAACGGTTCATTTCGATAACGTAGTAATATTCCTACGGGGGAAAACGCGAAAACCTACTGACGGATTTTGCAAATGGTCTTTAAATAAATATCATTAAATTTCACGAAGGTTAATTACGGGTCTCATTTCGTCGTCGGATGACGACGATGGCGCGCGCGCTGGACCGTTTCGAAAATGTCTCGACGTTTCGTTTTAATAATAATCGGTCGTTCGAGATTCGATCCGAATCCAACTTTGGCTCCGACGAATATGTTTTCTCTGTCCTTCCTTTGTTTTTCGTTTTTTTTTCTTTTTTTCTTTTTTTTTTTTGGCCCCGGTACGGCGTTACAGTTTTTTTTTTGCGCGCGCGCGCGGGGAACGGGACTGGCCTGTCACGATCGCGAGACGTCAGTCGAAAAATCCATTTCGCCGTATTACGCGAGCCCGTATTGCCGACTGCATGCCGGCAGAAAATCACGAAAAAAAGGGCGAATCGATCGTCCGAGGCGCGTCCATTACGCTTTATTATACGCCCGAGCCCTCTACGCGATCCTCTTCGTGGTTTCCCGTCGATTGGGAGCCTCTCTTTTTCTCGCTTTTTCTCTCCCTACCTCTCTCTCTCTCTCTCTCTGGGCACGTTCGATCTCGCTTTCGCTCGGCCGCGCTCTGTGTGTCATTTCCATCCCGATGACAGAAGAGAAATGGAAAGCTACTGGATGAAACAGTAGAGAGAAAGGGGTGAAGCCGAGCCGAGCGGAGCCGAGGGGCCGGCGAAAGGCTGGGACGCGGTGATCACGAAAAAAAGGCAACGAATTATTTCCATCGATTCCACGGCCGAACGCATCCGCCTCTCGAGTTGGACGTTCGCCTTGGACCACCGGACGATCCTATCTATCTATATATTCTATCGTTAAACATCTTGAAAAAAAAGAAAGAAGAGAAAAAAAGAAAAACAGAATCACTCGAAATACCTATACGCGTACATCCTGGACAAACGTTTTCCCTCTCAAAGTCACAGCCACAACTCGAACCACGGGCGAGGACCAGAGACGAAGGGCGAAGGGCCGAAAGAAAAGGTGCGAGAAGAGCGAGCGATTGAGAATCGGACGCGGGCGGTCGGTCGGCGCTGGTTGGCATCGAGCCACCGTGTATAAGCCGCGATGAACGCGTATGCGTGCACGTCTCTACTTTACCGTTTCACCGCGGCACCCCTAACCGTGGCTTATGGTCGTCAAAGGGATGCACGCGTGGCCTATGTGCATAATACCGTGCATCGATATAGAGCGAGCCCCGCGCTCGTTTGTACGGGTAGAGGCGCGCTGGCCTCTGTGTGCCTCTGTGTGTGTGTGTGTGTGTGTGTGTGTGTGTGTGTGTGTGTGTGTGTGTGTGTGTGTGCGTGCTGCACATGCAAGTGCACACACGGCCCGGTGCGTATGTGGCCGCGGCTGCCTTCGACGCTGCGTCGAGGACGGTGCAACGACCCGCGTCGCGGATCGAAATTGCGAGGTCGAAGCGATGATCGAGCCGGTCCTCCAACACATTGTATACCGCGAGCGACGCGACCGACGTTAAAATAGTTGCCTCGGCCGGACGTCGACGCCACTCGACGCCGCTCGAATAAAAATCCCGCTGCCTTCTCTCTCTCTCTCTCTCTCTCTCTCTGTGTGTGTGTGTGTGTGTGTGTGTGTGTGTGTGTTTGCCTCCATCGCACCAGCGCGTCCCGACGTTTCGGTTGATAAGCCCCGGGATCTTTTGTCGCGGCCGAACGCGACCAACCGATTCACTCCCCGGGGTGGATCTTCTCGGCGACGATTCTCGGCGATGTCACGCGGAGCTAGAGGCTCGAGTCCAGCAGCAGGTGGACGTCACCCAGAGATGACGGGCTTCTCTTTCTTTCTTTCTTTCTTTCTTTCTTTCTCGTTTTCGTTGCGAACGTTTTTTTTTTTTACGCTGGCGGAAACGTGTGCGTCGGTGGAGGGAGGCACGAGGCCGGACTATCGTTTTCTCCTCACCAATTACCCCTTCTCTCTGTAATCTCATAAATAAAGAACCACGCACGGCCGTTGTTCCGTTGTTCCGTTCGTCTCTAACTTACCTAAAATTCTACCTCTCTCCACTTTCCCATCCTTACCTAGTCGAGTCTCGATCTCATAAATAAAGAATCGCCGGCGCGCAACGAGACCCCGTTCCGTTCGTTTCTTCCCCTCGTTGCCGTTTAAACATCGGGATATCCTCTCGCACACGAGAGAGAGAGAGGGAGAGAGAGAGAGAGAGAGGTTCTTTTCATCTCTGACGGACTCGATCAACAATTATTTTCATACGTTCCCCGCGATTCTCTTCACTCGTAAGCCTCGCGTACGAAACGAAACGAAACGAAACGAAACGAAACGAAACGCAACGTGCGTAGGTACGTTCGCGTTGCACGCGAACGCGGCGAGTGCGTGGCAAAGGGCCGGCAAAGACCCTCGACGAGCGGTGGATTCGAAAAACAAGCGGCGGCCGAGCGGCTTGGACGAATGGAAAAGCCGCACGAAACGAGCAGCTATAGCCCTCGGCCCACCGGCGGCGTACATCGGCATGAATGAATAAACAGCGGCATAAATAAGCTGCTTAAAATTAGCTGTTACGGACCGAGTGAATTGCATTTAAGATGCTATCGACCGGGCCCCGAAGTGTGTTATAGAACCGGGAGGCGATCGTGGTATGACGAGGTGGTGGGTAGCACGGAGTTCGGTGGAGAGCAGTCAATGTGCCGGTGCCGATGTCGGTGACGCTGCTGACAGAAGTGTGTACCGCTGACGCCGTTCAAGGATGCCCTCGGACGCACGCCCTCCCCCTTCGACGAACGAGGGAACCGGACAGCTGTCCCAAGGTGTCATGGTCACCGACCCTCTTCCGTTCGAAACCTCCGGCTCTCGCGGCTAGGAAAGTCTACTACCTGCCGCTAATTCATCTTTCAAACACCGCGCCGTTTTTTCTCCTTTCTCTTTCTCGGCTTTCGATTTTTTCCCCACCCCGGCGGTCTCGGCTTTCGATCGAAGACAGAATTTCGGGACAGCAATATGAAATTTTTTCAGTTGTACAAACTAAGCGAATCGAGGAAACGCGATGTCAGGATACACGCGGTACGAAACGTGCAAAAAGAAAAAAAGATTACGTGAATTTGGAAAATTTTATCGTTTCCACCATATTCTCTCCTCTCGGATTGTCATCTGTTTTATCTGGCAAGAAATAAATGATACCTTTTCATTGAGATGATACGAATGAGGTTTCCACCGTGAAAGTTCAAGCACCAAGAAAATATATTTAGATATTATCACTAAAATTTTAACAGAGGTAACCCAGAAAATCGGGCTAATGCAACGAAAATTAGCGATTGGTTGATTTGGGCCACGTGATTCGCGAGGGGGCGTGGAATAGATCTCGAGTAGGAGTGGCGTTGTTTGGTACTGAGCGATCGCGCCTGTAATTTGTTTTCTATCGATTCAAATGTTTGCGTATCAGTAAAAGTTTTTTCATTTCCTAATCAGAACGGTTGCTTCTGGGCCTTTCGGTGAGACGAATCGTACTGGGGTACAAGTCGTGCAGTTTTTTTTTTTATTAAACACGTACATTTAAAATAAAATACACAAATGTTTTGTCTTGATATTTTGCTACAAATAAGTATTATAAACAACGTGACGAACTTACATAGGATGACCTAAGGTGAATAGCCTGATATTAAAAAATGTTAGAAGTGCAATAAAATTGTTCTATGCAAACGGAGCTTCGATCTCGAGTCGAAGGTGAAACTCGCACAGGTTTCGACTAGAATCGAAGGGGGCGGGTGACGTGGCAAATGATCGTAGCTGAAATCGAGGGCGCGCGACGGAGTCCGACAGCCGGGAAACACGGTGGAGAAGTCGATGTTCGTTCTTAGCGAGAGAACAGCTTCGTAAACTGGCGATCGTTGCGCAACGCGGTTACGCGTTTACGTAGTATAACTAGTCGCTGTAACGTCGCGCTGCGGAACCTGCACGAGAACGAGGAGCGTAGTGCCACCGATGGATTCAATTATAATCGAGGCTCAAAGTCAGCCGAATAAACTCGACGGTTGGTTAACGGTTTCTTGCCAGGATCTGCAGGCACACGCGTGGTACACGAGAGTTACATTAGCCCGGTGCTGAGATACCGATACCGTGTAATGGCGAGAGACTCGGGAACGAGGCCTCTATCGGCGGAGCTTTCGACTTTATTTCCCGGCCACGACCTTACGCGCGTCTCCTTGTAACGCATTCGCTCGCATTCGCTCGCTTTGGCTACCGTTGCGATCGCTACGGTCACATCGACGTTTCTATTTTGCGCAAAGTCCGGTGAAAATCTTCATCTGTCGCGGCAAAATAACTTTTACAAAAACAACACACGTTTCAGTGTGTTATTTGTGAAAAACAGCATCCTTCGAACGATCATCATTTTCCTGCTCACAAATAATTTCCTGCCCTTTCAAACCCTTCAGTTTTTCAGCGGCCACAATCGTACGTGCTTGATTAATCATTGCTAGGGAAACTCGTGGGTTTTCCTTACGTTTACTTAAGAAGAATTTACATCAATTAAATCTAGAAGTATTCTGCGTTTTTTTTTTTCTTTTACGATGCTTCGTTTTATATTCGCGAGTTGGGAGAAAGTTGCACCAGAGGATTAATAGGTCGTAAAGATGAAACGTATTAAAATGGAGTAGCGCGTGTCACTCGCGAAGAGCGTGTACTTGCATGTGAACTCGTACGAGACCATGTATCAGAACAAATGTATATAAAATGTAGATTTTTGTAATTGTGTATGGATGAAGTACGAGGCACGAAATACGAAGCAATAAGCAAAGCAAATGAAGTACAAGCGAACGTCTTTCAAGTCTCTATAATATCGTGTGACATGAAAATCAAATACTATTATATATATATAAATTATATATAAAATTAAATGATATACATATATAGAAGAAATGGGAACGAAAATATTTTTATTTTAACGTTACTTGTAGTTACTATAATAACAACTAGTTTGTTATTAAGCAATGTTTCTATTTACATGATTCAATTCATAGATAACGCAACGTGATTTTCAATTGCGTGATCTCATTCGTAGAGTGAAAAGTGTCACATCTACATTCTCAAGTGTGCGTATGGAGAAATCGTACGCAAAGAAGGCATCGGTAGATGCATATGTACGTCCGGCGCGTGAAAGACATACAACAGGAGGCGACTATAAACGAACGACTTATCCCTGTGGCGTAACTGCACGAACCCACTAAAACTTGACCGTTGCATAATTCGCGAAGTGAATCGAATGCCAGTTCTTATTCTCGCGTGGGTTCGTCTCTGTCCTTCTCGTCTTCCAACATCCTTGCCTCTCGTTTCTTTTTTCTTCTTCGTTGTTTCACTGCCGTCTCCCCCCCCCCCCTCCCCTCACCCTTTGTCTCTTGTCCGCGTGTCTGCGCTTTCCGGTACGCACGTTGCTTCCCTGCCTCTTGGCAAGTAAATACCTCGAGCTGCTCGACGAGGAGAACGAGGAGACGTCAGAATTGTTCAGAGTTCGCTCGAGACTTTGTCGCTTCGAGGATTCTCCGATTCCTCGTCCTGAAACGGTCCATTAGTTTTTGGAAAAGAACATTTAGGAGCGGCAAGCCTCGAAATTTATCTCCTCGCGGGTGTAAAATTCTCGAGAAAACGAAAACGAATATTTCGTATCTTTAGATTTACGCGACCTGTAAATCTCACTTGCCAATTTTCATTTGCAGAGAATCGCAAAATTCTCCACGCTTTCTGACTGACTCAAATATTTATATTTCTGTATCTGTAGAAAATACCGAGAAAAAGAATCAGTCGGAGATTCGTCAAGAATTCCAGCCGCTCGCAAAACACTGACGCTGACAGTCACCAAGAAATGTAAACAGTATCAACAGTTTTAATTGACTCGTTTCATCCAGTCGATGATAAACCAGATTCGAATTCAATCGGTCGATGATAGGTTGATAGCTGGCGTTAATTAGCTGGTAGCGTTTTACGACGGCCAGCGTCGGCACAGCAAGTTTATCGACCCCTCTAATCCGTAAACACTTTGACGCTTATCACGGTCCCAGCTGAAATATCATTCTCCGGGCGAACGTTCCACGATAATTTCGTGACGCTTCCTATCCGCGTACGAGTCCAGTTCGCTTTTCCACCTGGTCGTTCGTCTCGAACGGTAGGTCGGCTACCGTAACGATCTGCATACGCGCGTAAGAAGAGAAAAGGAACGAGACAAGGCTCGACATTGTCCGATCCAACGTACGTCTCAGTAGTCGTTCAAAGCCTAAAAAGCTTTCAAACTTCTTTCACCTTCGTTGACGAAACGTTGTCCGAGTGGTTTGTGGCTGGATCTTTCCAACCAATCAATTCGTTGTTATTGTACAATGACTGATTTGTTATACGATAGGCACAGAAACGTTTATTAATATTGAATTTGATATAATTTTAATATTAATATTGGTAAGCCAATTCTTCTCAATCTACGTATATTTGGCAATTTACTTAAGAAGAACTGCTTGTAAAGTAATTTATTTATACATCGTGCAATTTTGTTTTGTAGATGTACGTTCCATTATATCGTGCAGATGAGAATCGAGATAAACCGTATAACGCGATTCAGTAATTGCAATGGCATGACATGTACCGCGCAAAATAGAAAAGAAAAGCAGATTATGATTCGTCACAATGATACTACGTACGTCTAAATACTTTAGTTTCTTAATTCATTTCATAAAATGAACTTTCCAGTGACAGCACGATGATGAGAAATTATATTTCTATACTGTATCATTTTGTACTATTGCTATTAATTTTATATACCAACTGCAATATTAGTATAGTAACTCCAATATTAAAAAGTGGATATAATTATATCCGAACGACTCGCATATAATTTTCAATTTTTTTTTTAAACAACCAGTGCCAGTAATATCAGCAACGTCGTCGTTCCATTAATCCAAATAGATTGATCTAAGAGAAACGGAAGAGTAGGTGGTTGCCGAGAAAAAATGATCGGAGCGACGCTTATTGCGAGAGCAACGAAAAAAAATATGCCAAACATACAGTGGCAGAATTAACGAGGATCAAAGAATCATCGCCGTGCGCTGGCAACTGGTTTGCGGACCGTAACGAGTGACCGAACCGTGTACAATAATTTGTCGCTTTCTTTTTCTTTTGAACTCGTCGGTACGACATCACTCGATAGAAATTATTAAAAAGCTAATAAGCTTGTAACCTGTGTTACATTTCAGTATACTTGAAACTGAGAAAATGTTGCAATTTGGGAGAAAAAAATCGTCGACGTGCGTGGCACGTCATCCCAGCGCAAGAGGTTAAACGTTGCAAACGCCCCAATCCGTACGCGGCGAAAATACCCGCCGCCCGACGTCTCTCGCGTCTCACGGTTTCTCGCGCGCGATCCGCCCGAAGAGGAAGGAGAGCCACCGCGACGAGGGGCAGGGCGCGGAGCGGAAGGGGTCGCGCGGCTTTCGGCGGTTAGTGGACTGTCTGAAAGAGAGAGGCTGCGACGACGAAAGAAAGAGTAAGAGAGACTGCGAAGACGAGAGAACAGAGAGAAGCGAAGACGAAGACCGGAGCAGGAGCGAGCGGAACGCGTCGAAAGAGAAAAGGAGCGCGGCCGAGCGAAGCGCGCGAGCATTTTCGCTGGCCTTGACGCAGCGACGGAGGGCGATGCACCTCTCCTGGCGAACACACTGCGAAACCGGGAGCGGACGCACACGCGCGTCTCTTTACTTTCTCATGGACGACACGCCAGTTCGTCTCTCTCTCTCTCTCGCTCTCTCTCTCTCTCTTTTTTTTCCAATGAGCACGATCGTCTCTCGAGCTCGAACTTAACTCCACCGTCACTTTTCGAAGTTCTCCGCGCCAAATTTCGAGCGCCTCGCGCGTCCCCTCTTCTTCCACGTCGATGCAAGTCAACTGCGATCCGTACTTCTGCGGAGTTCGAGTCAAGTTCTCTTGGCTGGTTTCGGATATTATCGCAAAACGTAGTCGAAATGACGGGTTTCAAACTTTTCCTAGAAATTTTATAGACGCAAAGCAGAGATTCGAGTGACTTTTCACGTAGGAGTAAAAATTGTACTGCAAGGTTTCTTCTATTCTTTTTATTTATTTAGTCGTCGTCACAGCTCCAATGTCCGAAATGGAAATATACTGCTTGCAAAAATTAGGAGATATTTCAAAATCACGTTCATTTCGAAGTGTCCCCTAATTTTTGCGAGCAGCGTACTTCAACGAGTAGCTGCGATCAGTAGATGAATTCGTTTCACACGGGCTGATCCAGAACGAGTTCCTACGGGTTTCGAGAGAACGCACTCGCAAGCACCTTGACTCGTTTTCGCAAGTAGAACCCTCGAATCCGGGAATCTTGAGATCAGAATTCTACAGAGACGATTCCACGCCTCTCACTCGCAGATTGAACACGTAAAAGTGCCACCGCGCCTGTATCGTGATTCGTTTAAAACGAGAAGATTCGTTCCTCGCGCGTACGCACGTAGCGATCGTTTCAACGACAACTTTTACTCTGGAAAGGTAGAATTTCCGATAAACGTCAAACGCACGCACGTCAGACGCATTTGTACCAATAATGCAACGTACGTAGAAGCACGCTGCCGTTTTTCCCTTTGCAAAGGAAACCTCTGTCGCACTGAAAATCGGTCCATTCGTAGCGCTTTGGGGTTCCCCAAACTAAAAGACGCGTTGCCAGTTGTTTTCCAAAGCTACTTTCATCGGGGAAAGAAATTGAAATTGAACGGTAACGACTGCACACGTAGATTCGGAGCAACCCAGTTTGTCGCCATGAATGAGAGAGGAAGGAACCGGAGAGAAGAAAAATCGTAGTGGACGCGGGAACGTGAACGAAAGCGAGCGGAGGCCGTCGATCGTCCCCCAGTGGTCTGGTCGGGCGCGCTCGCAAATGAGCATACGTGCAGGCGTGCAACGGGTGCAGGAGTGCCGCGGGGCGGGAGGGGGAGGTGGGGGGACCCAGAGGGCCCGGTCCAACTCGCGAACGCCCGACACTGACCTCACCCAACGACCGCTGCCTTTGCCCGCTGCACCTCGTTCTCTCCCCTCCCCCTCCCCCTTTCCCGTCTTCTGCGTACTTTCTCTCTCTCTCTCTCTCTCTCTCTTCGTACTCCCCACCGTACACTGCCTGCCAAAAGTCTCCCGAAGAATTCGACGCGTCCGCTATAGTCCGTTCTCGAACGCCACAGGTGCCGCCGCTTTTCTCGGACGATTTCGCGTCCGCCATTGCCCCCAATGACGACACTCCCCCTCCCTCCATTGTTTCAGGACGTTACCGGACCGGAAAGACTTCCTAACTCGTCGGCCTCTCTCGACGTCGAATGTGAAATCAATGCCGCGTGGAAGTTTGTCTGCCCGAAATTTCAACCAATTTTATTCTCTTGATTCGATATAGCTGTTTGGAGTTTGAGCTTGTTTTGGAAAATGCAGGATCTTGATCGTTCGTTTGGCGTCGATAATGAAACGGGACATTTTTTTTTAGTTCTACCATCTCTGAAAACGAAAAGAAAGACGCTGCAAGTATGACGAAGAAATCTTGGAATTAGTTCGATGAATTTCACCCGTGATGGGCAATAGCAAGTCGTTTTTTGTCAAAAAAGTGAAAAGTTTTTCGAACGCGGAGTAAATTACAAAGTTGCAAAAAGTCGATAGATTAATATAAAGTACATCATTCATTTGCACAAAAAAAAAAAAGACAAAGTTGTTCAACCTGATGGTCAAAGTTCATCTGCAATATAGGAATTCATCAATTTTCTTTGTCACAACAGAACTTTGTCCATGGATGAACCAAATTATACGAACTACAACTCAGATGTAAACTATCTTTCGAGATCTTGTACTGTATCTGGAGCTTACGTCCAAACAATCAAGTTGAAGAAGTTCGCTCGATTATTTAAAATGAATAAGTTTAAGAATGAAAACACTCCCGCTGAGAAGAAATCTCGCCGCGCGTTTGAAAATATTTCGACGTTATTTTTTCCAGTTGGCCGAAATTTCACGAATCTCCTGACGCTCGTAGGAGATGTACGCTCCGTCTGAAACCGCAGAGCGGATAGACACGACCGATACGATTGCTCGTTAACGATCTCGCGTCTTCGAGACGCGAATGGAAGGTTCGTGCGGTGTGCAAAAAAGAGCATCAAGGAAGGAGCGCAACAGAAACCGCAATTCTTTTCTTTCGCCCTGCTCCGGCAGCTTCGTGGCCACGGTGCAATGCACCGCGAACGGGGCACCACGGTGCTGTTGGCGGCGGGCATAACCGCGAACGAACCAACCCAGGCGAAACCCCGAACGACTCTCGACGAAATGACGAGAGAAACAAGAGGCTTAAGAAGACAAGCTGAAAGACCGAGAGAGAGACCGAGAGAGAGAGAGGGGAGGACGGCGAATAAGAATGAGAAAAAACGAGAAACAAGAGAGAGAGAGAGAGTGAGAGAGGGGGGGGGAGAGAGGGAGAGGTTGTATGCTGCAGCCTCCATGGGACTGGATCCATGGGACTGGCTCGGCGCGTTTTCGGCCCGCGGGAATGCGAGCCACGAAGGATAGGTCGGGACTTGCTTTATGGACTTGGTGGTCCTCCCCTCCTTTGCTCCTCTCTCTCTCTCTCTTTCTCCTCTCCTCTCCTTCCCGTCACTTCTCATTCCCCTTTCCGGCCCGGTTTGCTGGCGTTGCCCCTTCGGTCCCTTCCTTTAGCGATCGTTGGCCGCGCGCGCGTACGAACGCGTCTTGTTATTAAGACCCGTGTGTACTGGTCATGGTCGTTTCGTACAGCTTGCGTTTCGAGGTCTTTATCCCTCGTCCTCCCCCTCCTCCTCCTCCTCCTCCTCTCTCTTCGTCCTGGAGTTTCTGCATCTTATCAACGACGATCGAAGAAGAGAGAGAACGGTTCGGTTCGGAGGCCCGGCGAGAGCGTCGCGGAAAAATTTCAGGGAAACGAGGGAAAAAATATAGCGACTCAGGGCGGCGGCGGCGGGGGCGGGGAGGAGAGGCGGCTCGCGCGCGCGAGTCACGAACCAGTGACTCGCGAAACGAAGTCGATGAATAGGAGCGTTGATAATTACCGAGCATGGGCGTTCGCGTCGGGACAAAAGGCTCTTTTGTTCGGTCCGGGACAGGATACTTTTGCAAAGCAAATACAACCGCCGTGTAGGTTCGGCCGGCTCGCGTCGATTTATCGACTGCTCTCTGCCGGGCCCCGGCGGCTGTATCGCCCGTCGATCGTTCGATACGTCCGAATTAACGTTCAGGGGACGAATTAACGAAGGCGTCGGGGGCCGACTTGGCCCCGAGAGAGATAGTCGATCCGACTGTTGTTGTTCTTTCGAGATATAATTTGCCTCGTGATCTTACATTCAACAGCAAGCTGTTCATTCTTGAGAGTCTAGACACGAACAGGTTTGTTTCAAAGTTGGAAAAATTATTGTATCACGAGACAACATAATTACGTCGTAAAATATAGACGATGAGTTGTACACGGTGGTGAGTAACAAGTGTATCGCACGAGTTATTAGCAATTCAGTCGTCACAGTTATTTACGGGAATGTCGGAAGATTTTCATTTTACTTCTGAGAAAATTACTCTCGCGTTAAAATAAATCTACCGCGAGACTTCGAGACTGCAGAATATATTTTTTTGTAATATGCAACGTCATTTACTTTCGATTCGTTAGCGAGTCTCTAACACACCTGCTCGACGGGATTGTTAATTTAAAACAAGAAGGAAAAAAAAAAAAAAGAAAGAAAGAAAATTGAAACGTAACTTCCAACCTGCACGCGCGAGATGCAACGCGATTAAGAACCTTTCCCGTTATCCAAGTTAAAAATTATCGGTGGGATCCGCGCAACTGATTGACGGCTCGCGTTGAAAGCGAATTTACACGTTCGCGCGTGATTCATCCGCGGTGAATGCGAACGAACGAGAGCCGAGCCACTTGCACCGGTGCGACGGATTCGCATTCGTTTCGGTCGGTTTTCAAAATTCGACGATCGAACGGAGAAGTCCGGCGAATTCGTGGAAGAGTGCGAAAGAGGAGAACGCAAACGGTTCTTGAAACGTTCACTCGCCGGCGGGTAAGCTCGGATTTATTTGTCGCTGCTGCGCCTCGCCACGAGTGAATCATCCATTCAACTCGTCAAAAGTAGGAACTGGCTCTGCTTTAATCACGCCGAATGAAAATGCAGAACGTCTAAATTCGTCTTAGCGGCACGACTGTTCGAATCGCTCAAGTTTCGTACGTATTAAAATACAATCTTGGACTTTGCACGGAGTGTAATCGAACTCGTAATTATAATTACGCAACATCAAAGAGAAAAAAAAGAGATAACGACTCGAACATCTAAACTATAGTTATATAGATCCTCCAAGTATTTTGTCATCTAAACTTTAATAAAAATTTTATTAACTAAAATATTAATGTAATATTACATCTTGTAAAAAAATTTCATGTGCTCATAATATCTTGATCCACGTTCTTTCAGTCATTGTCGATCGAATGATATTTTTTTAACGATAACAAAATTTTAGATTCTTCTCGAAATAATTGGCCGACAGACCAAAATTATACTTATTAAAACAAACAATATTTCAATATGTCAGGACGATGGGAAATATTTTGAAAATTGCGAAGAAGATGGAAAGGCACGTGTTTAGGCGTCGAATAAAATAATAACTTTATGCTCCAGCGATTTAAAGTCGAGCAAGGAAAAAGATGAGTAAATAGATAAATGTCTTCAAACTCAAAGAAACAAAAAAAAAAAAAAAAAAATCAAAAGCTTCCTGCTCTATGCGTCCCTACAAGAAAATTGCAAACTAAATACTTATCCCCAAAATTAAACGATAGCTTTTCGACGAAAAGCAGAATAAGACGTCTCGCGCTCCATTCGTGCCACGACCAAATCGAACGAGTTGAATCCGAGTTAACCGTCTGAAAACGGTCGGGGGATCCAGTTTTCGAAGTTATTAAACGCGGCCCGTAACTCAGTTAAAACGAGGCGCGACCTCGAGAATCGCGGAGCCAAACGGAAGAGAACAAAGTTGCGCCCGTTTCGTCGGAAGGCGACATTCTCGGAATGGATTCATGGTCGGTGGCGGTGCCAATTTGCACGACCTTGCGCCGAGTTGGCGGCCAACTCGAGTTTGGAGCGGAGCGAGTCGGCCTTGCGAGAAAGGGGTGCATCGCCTTTGAGAAGCGAGAGCCGATTTGGAAATCGATTCGGGTGTCGAGGTTGGAGGTTGTTCGACGACCAGTTGCCCGCTGCCGTTCGCACGTAGGCGCCGGGTTCGTGGAATGCCGGCCGTAACTGGCTCGGGTTGGTAGGCAGCGATAAATAAATAAAATAATACCGATCGAACTCGTGCTCGCCGTAAACGTACGTTACTGTCGCTGAAAACTGTGTCCCGAGGCACCTGCTCGTTCTTTCCGAGATGCATTCTCGCAATGCAAGTTGCGAAACAGTTATCGTCGATACGAAAATATCGAAACGTTTTATATAACGCGTTTCGATCGACTCGTATTTATTAATACGATAATTTGATTGATATTTGCATTTTGATCGATATACTTTATGTAACGCGTGTTTCTTTGTAATAACAGGTATTTGAGAGACCTTGACAAGCGTTCTAAACAATTAACATCACGTTCTAAATTCTTGATTTCGAAGGGTTAGATAAATAAATTTATAGATAAACGTTGTACAATGATTATCACAGATGCATACACCATAATTAAAAATTAAATTATCACACTATTATTACGAACAATAATTTAAAATATTTTGAAATTTTGTCGAACGGCAGTGTCGTGATATCCACGGTTGTCACGGTCATCGCGTTATTGTTAACGAATCTAGAAATGCTCGCAGCAACAAATCTACTTAGTTGATCCATCGACGGGGTGAATTAAAACTTTGCTGTGCGGGCGAACAAAGTTGCAAACTATCGTAGACTCGCGTGATCTGAGGATGAGAGGGGATGAAAGGGACGCGGAATCTTGGATATCGAAACGGTCGATGATAAATTTACCTGGGAACGACTCGATGTGCGAAACAGAGCGCCAAGTGAGGTCCGCGAAATTCGGAGAAAATCGATCGCAACGCCCGATAAACGAGTTCCCGCTAGCTGGTGCAATTAATAGATGCAACGCGCGTGTATCGCGTAGTTAGACCACGTCCAAGGTGTTTATTTGCCGGGGCGCGTCGATGAAAATGAATCGCGCCCCCTCCCCGCTTGTCACACGCGTGCAACGCGAACTGAAGTGGGAAAAGTCCGGTTCGTTCCATCCAGGAAATAAAAAAGTCCGAATCCGAGCGAAAATCTGATCGAATCGACGTCGACATTGACCCTGTCGAGAGATATCTACTACGGAGCGTACGTACGCGTAACCGTTTGGACGCTCGTCGATGCAACGTGAAATAGAATTTAAATGGAGAAGTTTCTTTAATTGAATCTTAATCTGTATCTGGTTGACCAAATATATATTTAAACTCGTTATAATTTATTTTTCGATAATCATTGACTGTACCAATGGTCACGCGACACTAGGATGCAGAATGATTGACGACTGTAGAATTGAAAATTTCAAATTTATCGTATTTGTGTATTGTACGTTTCACAGAATTCACGTTTGTTTTTATACATGTACATATGTGTTTATACAATTGTGTACTTATAAACTTATATTGCATAAGTTTATATATAAACTGATATATCTGTACATTTATACATTTACACATTTTTATAGAAAATCAGTCCTCTTCAGGTGCAACGCTGATGCAACGAAAATTAGCGATTGGTTGATTTGGATCACGTGATTCGCGAGGGGGCGTGGGGTAGACGTCGAGTAAGAATGACGTTGTCTGGTACCGAGCGATCACGCCTGTAATTTGTTTTCTATCGATTCAAATGTTTGCGTGTCAATAAAATTTTATGGTAAAAAAAGTCATCGAACGGTTGCTTCTGGGTCTTTCAGCGAGACGAATCGTACTGGGATACAGTTTTTTACATTGTTTATGTTTTTCGTATTTATAGATTTTTCGTTTTTACATCTCGCTGAGGATCGTGAATCTGTTTCGAAAACAGGCAGAGGAAATTTCATCCCGATAGAGAATGCCAGCGAAATACCGCGAAAACGTCCGAAATACCGCGAAAACGCGGTGTAATCGCTGTTTCGATTAATTATTTTCGCGCGGCGCGTCCCTAATTCGCCGGTTCTCTTCCGAACGAGTGACGCGCGCTCATCACCTCGCCGCCTAGTAGCCGCGAGTAATTTAAACACCTATTAACTCGTGTGCCGGGCAAGCGATCCATTACGGCCGCGAAATGCGCTTTATCGAGTATCGGGTATCGCCGCGCGTTACCAGCGATATCCACGACATAATCGCAACGGTGTTGCTCCTCCGTGCTGAAACACGTTGCTTCTTCCGCGAGCTTTTCTACCCCTTTCCTTTCCACCAGCTGCAAAAAGCTGCTTGGAATGAATCGATCGAGTTGAGCGCGATCGGTTAGCGAACCCGTCGATGGTGGTTGATTTCGAATCCGCGATGGGGGGAAAAACCGCGCTCGATGGAACAAAGGAGAGAGAGAGAGAGAGAGAGAGATGCTCTTGAGAAGAATGCCGCGGGCAAAGGACGAGAACAGAACGGGAACGGGACAGGTAAAAGAGAGAGAGAGAGAGAGAGAGGACAGGTGAAATCAGGGCGACGCCTATTGTTACTTAGTTAATTTCAAGCTGCACTTGCAAAAGGTAAAACTCTCGTGTTCGCTTAATGCCCGTGTTGCCGAGTGCGCGGCATTGTCTGAAACCGGGGATGCCCACCGGGGTCCGCTTATAAATCCGCCGTGTACTCGCTTAATCCGCGCCGTACATGCTTCACGGCTTACCGGGTGTGTGCGTGCGTGCCGGTGAGCGGACACGCTCGCCCTGCTGCCCAAACAATGCGCGTTTCGCCGCGAATACGGCGGGTTTATCGACGATACAGAGAGACAATGAGAGGGCTACGGCTAGATAGGATAGCGTATCCGAGAGCGTTTCGTCTCGAATTTCCCTTCCCCTCCCCCCCCCCCTCCTCCCTGCCGCGAAAACCTCTTAACTTTCGGGCCCATTGTGTTCGCCCCCGGGGGATAATGTCTCCTCTGACGATATCCGTTCCTCCGGGAATTATTACCGATTTCCACGACGGAGCTGCGCCAGCGTGAAGAGAGCGGTGAAGGAGCCAGCCGCAGGCCTAGATACCGATTACCGGTTACCCGTTGCGCGCGCTCGTGCGATCCGCGTTCAGCCGCGGCGGTTTTTGCAAAACTATGTTACGAGAGAGGCAGCCACGGTTGCGGAAGCAACCGGCACTCGAGTTAGCAGCAGCCGACTGCCAGAGCGCGCGCTCGTTGCTGCTGCTGCTGCTGCTGCTGCTGCTGCTGCCCGCCTCTCTCTCCACTCGATCGATCCTCCACGCTGGATAATTTCCAGTGTGACGATCAAGGAGCCGACGCCGCACGCCCGTTATTTAAAACGCCAACGCGTGAAGCCAGATGAACCGCGTCGCTTCTGCGTGCAACGCGTAATTAAAGACGCCGGTCGTCGCGTTAGCCTCTCGATCGTTGATGCACAGCGTGCGCGCGTACCGCGATTTCCACCCGCGAGAAAATCCAACGTCGACGAATCTTTCTCGTCGACAGCCCTTTCCGCTTGTGACACAGTGACGATCTTCAGTTGAGGAACTTTCGTCGAGTTCGACTTTTGTTAATTAACGAAAGCAAACGTAACGGACAGTTTGTTGAAACTAATTGGAATCTGAGAAACTAGAAACGTTAGAATGTTGTTCTATTTTCTTGAAGGGAACCAACACACTTAACTTATTTTAACTTGTTAAAAATTAATAGAAGCAAATACGATGAAAAACCAGCAACGACGAGTGTCGCTTTGGCTGCGAGAACTCCTCAATTAATACGTCCCCTCTCACCTCGTCCGCCGTCAACTTTCCAATTTTGCACGACGTATTTAGCACGACGTCGCGTCTTGATCGTCGATTTCGTCGGGCGAATCAACGGGACGGATCAACGTCGTCGGACGAATTTCCCTCGAAGACGCTCGCGAGAGAGGAGGAAGATCAACGGAGCAGAGACGAAAGAAGGAGAGACGCGGAGGGACACGAAGTTGACAGCGTGTTTCGCAATTAGCGTGCATACGGAGGAGTTGCCGCGGCGCAAACTCGGCATACGCGTTTCAGATCCCCTTAAAATCTTCCCGGGAGCAACTTTCCCCGTAACAGTCGCGCCACCGGAGTGGAACAGTCGTAAAATCAAATGCTATTGCGCGTCGAGTTTAACGCGTGACTCCTCGTCGGATTACCGGCGTCATTAGCGGGCCAGTTCCCGAGCGCGCGCGACCCAACAGGCATTACGCTTTCCTGGATATTCGACGATTTTTCTTACAGTGTTCCCAACTGTTTCGACAATCGTTTGACAAACGTATTGACGATCGTCGATGATTTGCCAAATAATCTAGAGCGAATCAAGTCATTCGGACGAATGTCGACTAAAATATTATCCATGTGCATTATTATGTAATATACACATTTTTTTAAATGTATTACATATATATATATATATATGTAAAATAACTGAAATATCGTACATTATATTTTTAAAATATCGTCTGTATATATTTTTGTATATTTATGATCCTCGAATTTAATTTAAAGAAAATAGAGGTGACCTTGAAAATTTCGAAACCAAAAATTGATACGCCATTGAAACCATGCAACTTTTGTATCAAACAACGTCTCATTAGACGCATAATTTGAAAGTTATTTCAGATGCGCAAGTTGCATGAATCATCCTGTATATTAACCTCTTGCGCTGGAATGACGTGCCACGCGTGTCGACAATTTTTTTCTCCCAAATTGCAACATTTTCTCAGTTTCAAGTATATTGAAATGTAACAACACAGATTACAAGCTTATTAGCTTTTTAATAATTTCTATCCAGTGATGTACCGACGAGTTCAAACGAAAAAGAAAGCGTCGAATTATTGCACACGGTTCGGTCACTCGTTATGGTCCGCGAACCAATTGCCAGCGCAAGGGGTTAAACATATATAAATTTTGTATCAAACAATGTCTCATTGGACGCATAATTTGAAAGTTATTTCAGGCGTGCAAGTTACCCTGTATAACATTTACGTTACATACATTATAAATAACGTAAATAATTATAAACTGTAAATTTACAAATTACGCAGCGTCGTAGCTGATAACTGGACTGTGGATTTTTACGCGAAATCATACTAAAAAGAGTATTCTAAATATATTCTATACTCTTTCGACGTGTCACACGCATTCTCGCAATTTTGTACCGTTCGAATTTCCCTTAAATTTAAAAATCGGCTGTCAACAACTCTCATTACGACGCAACATTTCACGAGAACTAATTATCGCGACACATGTTGGCGAGATGTAAGTTCAAACACTACGTACGCACTGTAGGTAGAGACGATAGCTATTTGACATCATTACAATACCATGGTGAAAAAAAAACACGAATTATCAATGTGAGTTAACTGTTTTTTTTTTGCAGAGTTTTAGTTTCAGGCAGATTTTCAAGATTCAGCGACGTCTGATTGCGAGGGCAGAGTCAGTTGCGCAAACGAGTCGACGAATCCGACGAGGCTTATCCAAGTATCGGCCTTCTCCTCCGACGGTTTCCGCGTAACGCGGCGCGAAATAAACATTTCGCCGGGCAGCAGGGTGGCACGTCATCGGCCGGAGTCGAATCACCGAGAGCCGAGCGGTCATTGCACCGGTCGGTGGAGCCTCTCTGTCAATGAAGAGCGGGCCGAGTGCTCGCTCTAATTTCGATCAATTAATAAAAGACCGAGGCATGTCCCGCCAGGAAGGGCCGAGTTCTCCGTCTCCGTTCGCCTGGAATTAAGCATATTTGCGGCCGGTGGGAGGGGGGCTCGGTGTAAGTCCGACCCTTCCGCAACGCGGTTCGCCGTAAGATGGCACAAGGTTGCGTAATCGCGTCTCGAACGAACGAACGAAAGTCGATCAAACTCGGGGGGGGGTTTCGTTTCTCTCGCAAGAGAGTCTCGATGGAAAATAGCGCGAGTATCAAGGTGGAAAAGAAAGGGGAGGAAGTAGCGGCGATTCGTAGGAAACGCCGATAACTCCCGTTATCGATCGCCGCGCCGGATGCAGGTTTATAAGCCTTTCAGATTACGCGGTCCCCTCGACGCGGTGCATCGAATGCACCGGCCCTCCTTCCCCCCCCCTCCTCTCTCTCTCTCTCTTTCTCTTTCTCTCTGTGATCGTCCCCTCGACGTCTCTGCCCCTCGTCGTTCCCGGACCCCGGCCCCCAGGTCCGTTACGTTCCCTGCCACGAGACCCTTTTGCGCGATTTATCAACCAGCCTCGCCCTCGTACCGCCGCGCCGCTGCAGTTTTGCAATTTCAACCTCATTTTTGCGCATCGCTATCGCGCCGGGCAAACAGCGATAAAGCGAGCCGAGAGAGACTTTATCAGGTACCGGCGCGCTTATCGGCGCGCTTTATTTTTTCAGGCCACTCAGGCATTTTCGCAAGAATCCACGTGCGGCTGCCTACGCCTCGCGAGAAAAATAAAGCTCGTTCTGTCGCAACTGTGTCTCTTTGGGAAATTTCGGCGTAGCGAGTCAAGGCCAAATTTGTGATTCTCGCGCTCGACGAGTGTGACACGTACGTATCTGTTGTAATCGTTCGGTACAAAGTTGATTGATTGAAGGAAATGATGCTTAAATTATATTAGAATTTATAAATAAAAATTTCAAAATGTAGTGTATTTAGTAATTAAGAACGAAGAATGAATTATAAAAAATGTAATTTTGAGGTAATTAATTTTAATATTAATTAAAAAGAGGATTTACTATTAAATTATAAATTGCCCGTCAGTTTCTTACAATTGATCAAGTTTTCATTTCCTTACGATGAGAGTAAGTCATTCCCGAATAATTGAATGTTAGTTTGTCACCTTTTATGCACGACACTGAGAAATTAATCGAAGAACAAAGTGTGTTACGCGTGACATTTTTATTTAGATCTCGTCAACGAGACCCGAGGTGTCGCGATTGTGCAACGAATACTAAAAACTGAGGTCGAACTTTTTACAAAAATTGCTGTAACATTCCTGACCTTTTTTTTTTTTTTAAAAAAATCCCAACCAACTTGTATCACAGTCTACAGTCCAAACGCGATTCTGCCGACTTGTATTATACAGTTTGCAGCGACCACTAGCGAGTGAAAGTGTCCCGGAACTTCCGCAGCCAATTATGTTTTTCCTTGGTTCGTGAAATTTGTCACTCCATTTTGCAATTGTCGAAGCATTCGACGAATGCCTTGCGACGCATCCTGATCGTCGTCGAGTTAACGCAGCCAAGTTTCAGCTGTACGTCAGTTGCATTCCGTGTTCCAAGGCGACGCGCTTGGCGGAACGGTTCCTTAATAGTAATCGGTAGCGTACTCGCGGCGGAGATAGCGTGACGTTAATTCATTCATAAATAACGGGTGAGTACCGGTAGCCGAGCCGGCAGCGGCTAAACTATCGCAAAAATGTAATTCCTTACTCCTGTTCCCCAGCCGTTCGAGAATTCCTCGATCTTAACAATAGATTCTTGCGTATTTTTGCGTTGGCGAAATTTTTTACGCATTCCCTGTACTGTAAACGTGAAAACAATTTACATAGGTGCGCAACAGTCGCGTACCTCTATACATCTACGACCGCAACAGCTGTTATAATTATAATTATAAAACGAGCTACTGTAATAAATAAATGTATAAATAATTATAAATAATACAGCTGTATTAAAACACGTTGTAGTTTTATATATATATCGTATTACTGGTAACTAAATTGTGGATTTTCATGCAATCATAAAGACATTTATTTATAAATATCCAAAGTGAAGGCGTCTATTGCAATCTAATATTATATTATACTATTATAATCGTAAGTTTAGTGCTTCTACCTTCTTCCTGTTTTCAGAAACCAAACTGATCAACTCCACTTTTTGTAACGTTTTTTTTTTTTAATTCAGTCGTCTGGATGCTTCTTTTTTTTTAAAGAAAAGTAATTGACTCGCACGTTTGCAAGTGAGTGACATAAATAATCACAGATTCCGAGATGGACGTTGAAAATATTTGCGACACCGTCATCGTTTTGATCAGCGTGGCTTGTGAACGATTCAGTTGTTGATCTTGTATATAAATTTTTACGTGTACGTCAGACATCTTTATATCGCTGCAATCGAGAAGCATATCCTTGTTTTTCTGCACGCGATTTTCAGATGTTTTCACTCGTGCGCAATGTTTGAAACATTTGAAATTGAACGTCAAAACAACGCTAAAAATCGTTCGCCTGTAACGTTCAGAGGTTTCCCGAACTAAAAGATGTATCATCAATTGTTTTTCAATATTGCTTTTTCCATTAATTGTCAGGTTCAGTTGCAGTGTATACACGTTAAGCGATTGTAGCAAATGAAAGGTAGAAATATAAGAACGAAATGTACTTTGTACTTTGTCGAAAAATCTCCGATCCTGAAGCTTCTAAATGCTAAAACTATCCAAAAGTGCCTAAAATTACCAACTTGTAATTTTTGTCAGAAAATTGCAGACGTAGAAATTAGTGATGTGTACCGTATCTTATTATTGTACCGCATTAATCGTTCTTCTCGTTCGCTTTCGTTCGAAAAATAAGACGTGTACGTAACATAACAGTTTCGTATAATTAAAAAACTGCACGACTTGTACCTCAGTACAATTTTCTGCCATAAAATTTTATCGATTGACGCAAACGTTTGAATCGATAGAAAACAAATTACAGGCTCGCGAATCACGTGACCCAAATCAACCAATCGCTAATTTTCGTTGCATCAGCGTTGCACCTGAGGAGGCCCGACTTTCAGTGATAAAATAATCAGTGTCATAATCGCGGATATGCGTAGAATTTTTTTTGACAAAAAGACGAGATTTTCAGATTTTTAATTTACTCGTAACGAACAAACCACGCGATACATACGAATTTCGTTGAATTTCGAAAGAACATGATACGAAACGAGAGCCGCCAAAATGGGCCAATTTGCTGTAATACCTGTACCATCCGCACAAGGGGCGGTTTCCCCTAAAATTCGTCGCCTAAGAGGGATTTCTAATTCGCGAGAGTTGAAGATCGCAGCGCCGAGGGACAAAGCTGCGAGATGGATCCGGTGCGGCGAGTTAATTAGAGCGAAGAACGGTGCCGGTGGTTGGCACGCGGCGTCGCGGAGCCGGCGTCGTCGCTCGCCGGATTCAAAAGGTTCGTCGACGTTCGTCCGTCCGTCCGACGCCTCTTTCTTCCTTCCTTCCTTCCTTCCTTCCTTCCTTCCTTCCTTCCTCCTCGGAGAGGAGGTAATCGTTCGCGTCTGTACACGCGAGGCGTACGTACGTGGCGTACTCATGGTGGCGGGCGGTCTCATGAAAACTTGGGCTTTACGTAACAAGATGGACGGCGCCGGTTTCCGTGTGCCTTTCACGCGGCAAGGCCACAGAAGCACGCCGGAGCCGCCGTGGGATCGTAAGGGCGCCTTTACACCCGTCGTTCGATCCCGTGTGCCTCTCTACGTTGCGTTGCGATATACCTACAGCTAAGTACGGTGCGCGCACACGTATCTGTGCGGATGCAAAATGCTACACGTAGGTAGGCTGAAACCAGTGTCTCCCAACCGGTATATCACTCCACGCATCTCGGCGCAATCTTTCTTTCTTTCTTTCTTTCCTCCTTCGTTTCGAGAATTCGACGCTTCCCCGAAGAAGCGAGACGCGAGAGTCACGGTTTCTCTGGCGAGCATCGGAGAATTTCATCTAGATGCTCGCATAGATTAGCGAAATCTATGCCGCGTATTGTGAGACACCGTTAGTTTTTAACGAGGAAATCGCAGCGCGGATGTTTATGAAAATGATTCCGTGAATATTTCACGATGGAAACTGACGTTGTTGGATATATAATCACCACTGACGAGGGAATAAATACGGGATGATATCTCCGCTCGCGAAAATTGTGGCAACGAGTTTTGTCAATTTTGCGTTGCAAGATAGACGACGTTGGAGTGTATCGGAGTCGAATCAGGCAACGAACCTCTCTCTTTCTTCTTTATAAAACGTAACAGCGGAAACCTCTGCTCTGTCGTTTGTCTCGGATACTCTTTCGCAACAAAGTGAGAAACGCGAAGTGCGCGAGCGAGAGGAACAGAGAGAGAGAGAGAGAGAGAGAGAGAGAAAACGTTCGTCAGCTGATTCATCGATACTAAAATATTTCTAACGTGCAATTGATTTACTAACAACACTTGAGCTGTAACTTGAGCAATAAATATTTTCAAAGTCTAATTTCATTTTTCAAGCCACCGTTTTTTTCTTTTCTTCATCGACAAAGTTTTCTTCTGTGAAACAAAATTGTTCTATGAAACGAAATAACTGAGAGATTTCCTTTTCCAGAATTGCTCAAAGGACACGGATATTATTTGATTTCTATTCACGCAGAGACATAATTGTTATCGTCCGAAATGATAATGGTTTACACGTAGTCAACAAGTCTGAAATTTCTGGCACGTTTCGACGTCTCGAATCGCCGTTGTCGTACTCTTCCGACGTAGAGTTTCGAAGCGAGTCTCGGAGAGGGAAGAAAACAATGTACGACGCTTAGAAATGGCCGCGATAGAAACGCACAATGGATACACGGCGCGTTGCACGGCTGAAATGTTGCCGGTTGTCGCAGAAATCGCGAGAAAAAGACATTGGGAAACTGCTGATCGCGCTGTTGCGCCGATCTCCGCCGACTTTGCGAGCCAAGACCATGAACCGATCGTGGGAGTTTGCAGCTGAGCGTTAGACGCACGCCGAACCAAAGAAATATTTCACAATGTTCGCCGCCCCTCGCCCTTTCTCCCTCCCGGCTCCATTCATTTTCTCGGATCTCTCCTTCCCCTTGAGCCTCGTCGACTCGCTCGCGCTCGCGTTTTCGGATCGATCGGCCGCGCTTGTCGCAGATTCACTTTTTCCCCACTTGTTCCTGCACTTTTGCGCGATTAAGAAAGACGGTGCTATCGCGTGGAATTTTTCGTGCAAGTTGGCCACTCGCGGTCATTTCAACGAGGTTCTTCGTTTATCGTCACCCAGAAAATCGGGCAACGCTGATGCAACGAAAATTAGCGATTGGTCGATTTGGGTCACGTGGCTCGCGGGGGGCGTGGCGTAGACCTCGAGTAGGAGCGGCTTTGTCTGGTACCGAGCGATCGCGTCTGTAATTTGTTTTCTATCGATTTTTTTTTAACTCGAGCAGAGGTAAGGTTCTTTCTACGCGTCTTCCTTCACGCGGAGCGTCTCTCGCAGTGGAAAATTGAAAATAAATAATGGACTGAGAAACGAAACTAACGCCGAGTCTTTAACACCTTTACGACAAACTGCAAGATTTTAATTCCAAGTCTCTAATAAGCCGCGCGAGTGGTCGGATGCGACTTTGAACGATGAAAAAGTAAATAAATAAAAAGGAAGAAGCAAAACGATGACATCGTTGCGTTATAATTATCGATGCAACAACTGGGACGAGTTACCGTTCCCGAGCGAATCGCGAGCGATCGCGTTATAATGTTTTCCATTCGCTGGCAGGCAATTAAGGCGGTGTTTTATTTACCAGTCGTCTAATTTACCATTCTAATCGAACCGTTGCATACGTCGGACGGCGATTTCAATAAAAACCGTTAATTCAACGTCCGCCGGCGGGGAAGGAAAAGGAAAAAAAAAAAAAGAAAAAGAAGAGAAAGAAAAACAAGTCCGTGGAACGGCGGCGGTTGGAATCGTGGCGATTTCCTCGGCCGTTCTCAGGCTACCTTGAAAGATCTCTCCCCCGAACAGCGCCGCGCGCTCGTCGAGGAACGATCCTTTGACTTTTCGTCCGCGTGCTGATTGCTACGCGAGCGAATGAACGCCTCTTACTTTCGTAGCGATCGCACGGGCACGCCGCGGTGTTTCCATTCACGTATCCATTCACCGGCTGTCAGAAGTTACGACCGAGCGACTCTTTCAGTGTCGATTACATTATCCGTTTTAAAGGCGCCGATTACGAATCGCCGCTCCTATCTCCTATCCTCGTGCGTCTTTTTCTTCTTCTTCTTCTTCTTCTTCTTCTTCTTCTTCTTTAAATTGCTGGCGTTCCGTCGCAACGTTACGTTCACCTTGATACGTTTACATAAGAGGAAGAGGAAAAGGAAGAGGAGAGGAGCGAAAAAGGAGAAAGGAGAGACACCTTCTCCGACAAGGTTAACTATTATTGGCTCCGGAGGTAGCTTACTTGTCCTCGTTTGTACAATTAATACAATATGTATATATATATATATATATATAATTATTGACTATGAGAACAGTTATCAATTGTAACGTAATAGCTTTAATACACATTAAAATTCTCTTTCTTTGAAAAATTTTTCAATTTTATTGGCATTTACGGTACTTGCGGAACTAAAACTTGACGTTTTGCTTTCTGAAAATTATTCCGTAAAAAAGGGGGAAAAAGAAAGAACCACTGAAAATTCAAGTGTAGTGTGCGGAGAAAAGTGTATTCGTAAAAAATAGACATTTGCAAGATCAAAGCGATTAGAGATAAATTTAACGTGTTCTTGCATCGTGTCGATTGCGTCAGAGTTTCTTCGAACAATTCCCGTTATTTTCAAGCGCGCATTTCCTTCGTTTGTGTCGTTGCCTTGAAACATTCTAAAACGCGCTAAAATTACAAATATAATTACAACTCTTTTACCTGAATTTTACAATAAGTAGCACAAGCCGCTTTTCCTTCCCGCGCAACGAGCATAGAAACTGCCTTTGTCGACGCAGAGCAATCTGTTCGTTTTCTAAAAACAGTTATTTTTTGGTCTCGCGTAGGATGTCACGCAGTGTGCATTGCCAACGAGATTGTTTCCAGTGCTTTTCAGCAACTTTTAATGCAAGAGTGTATATACACGGGATGTTCGAGTGTCTTTTGAGGGATTGAAGTTGTCAAAAAGAAAAAAAAAAGAAAAAACATTTGGAATCAAAGATAATTATGCCGCGTTATTACGGGGGCATAAATATCTTTTTTTTAGCGGCAAAGCCATCTAACATCGATTTGTATTAGAAAGATCGACAAGATCGAATTATTTTTTGGAGTGGGACTGTGACGCTCTTCCACTTGGAAAAAGTGGATCTTAATTTGCCTTGCAAGATCTACGTTGAATTTAGGTCTTTAGACGATAGATAGGCCTTTCTCTCTCCTCGGATCACGAAGAACCGCGCCGGTTGAGATTTAGCCTTCGACGAGGATTTTTACGATCGATCTCGAAGTGGAATGTCGGCTCGCCACTCGAAAGGGTCGATCGAGAACGATTGGTGGCCCACGCGCGCTGCCCGAGCCCACGTTTCGACTCGGCCAACTTTGCCGCGGAAACGAACGTTTGCTCAACGTTCGGCAGCGAGAGAGAGAGAGAGAGAGAGAGTTTTCGGTTTATATTGAAAGTACATAATCAAGTGTATACTCGAGAAGAATAAAAACTGACATTTAATTGACATCGAAACTATTAAAACGGCCATTAAAACGTGAAATTTCCATTAGAGGCACTACAGTGAAAGAAAAAAAAAAACTGTTACAGGAAATTAGCATGTAATTAGTGAGTAAGTAGGTAATGTTACAGCGAGAAGGCAACTTATGACATAATGGATCGTTTATATTATTGTTAATATTATTTCAAAAAAAAAAAAAAAAAAAAAACTATTGAAATCTCTGGAAATACACTTAAATACCAAAGTTTTATATTTGCGTAATTTTGAAAACAAAAATTACAAACTTTGATGGAGCTCCAGTGCTCCAAATTGAAAAATATTTGAATTCTCACTATGTACAAAGTAAAATTCAATACTCCAAATTTTAATAATATAACGTAAATGATTATAGTCGTAATTGTTTTTTGCTCCATCTATTAATTTTATATTCCAGATAACGATGGTTGTCTGACGTGAGACAATTATTACCTTGTACCTTGTCCCCGTTGAAGAGTTCTTAAATTCTGTAGTAGCAACGTCGACGATGAAATCTTACTTTTAAAACCCGGATCGATTTCTCATAAAAGTCTTCTCAGGTAGTATCGCGGAGTCACAAACGAGCAATGCAGTAATTCTCATTACATTGCGAAAATTTAACGTGTAACGTTTAATTTCACATCCTGCTGCTTCCTGATGCAGTATATAAAAAAAAGAAAAGAATTGAATTAAGCAACGTAAAATCTAAATTTTGACGAGTTTCAACGTTCAGTGACAATAGGGGTTTGTTGGCAATTGTGCTTTCTTCACGAAATATCAGACGAAACTTTACATCGCGGTTCACATTTTACGTCTTCTCCGATACCAGAGCAGTAAGAAAACGAAATGAAATTAAAAGTTGCTGGATCAAAGGAAAACCTAAATGTTTACTTTACGAAGCTGTGCTTTCTTTGCAAAATTACCCCAATCCTGCTTAACCCTTGGGGACAGGCAATTTTAAATTTTTAAATCTGAATGGAAAGCTTTACGTTTAAATAAATCCTTTCAAACGGAGCGACCAACGTTTTAAATGAAATTCATTGAAACACACCTTTAACCTGTGGGTAAATAATGAAGTAAAGATGTCCCGTCAAAAAGAAAAGAAAAAAATGTGGGGCAATTTTAAACCCACCCGATCTCAAAGAGTCAACGTGCGGATCGAACGACGCATCGAAGCGACGAAAAAAAAAAAAAAAAAAAGGGAAGCGTGTCCGAGGGAGCAACGTTCGCCGCGATGGCGACGGGCGACGGGCGACGGGCGACGGGCGACGGGCGACGGGCGACGGGCGATGGCGATCAAAAGTCGTACACGAATCGGCAGAGGGACTTTCGTAATCGGTATTGTTCGACTGGAAAGGAACCGAGGACACGCGAGATTCCCACGGCGCGGGAACGGGGGGACGAGGGGGAGCCGAGACGGTCGGAAACCCGCGTGGATCGTCCGCGTGGTGAAAAGCAGTCGAATCGTCGTTGATTGTTCTCCACGCGGGCATGGTGCAGCTGGATATCGCGCGGCGTTGGACGTGGCTCGAGCGAACGGCACATGGAGCGACAGATGGCACGCACGCACCGACGATGCGTGTCACGCTACCGAAAAACTGCATTTACGTATCCGTTCGTTCGGCCAGCCACGAAGAAACCGCTCGCTTCCGAGAGATGTACGCGTACACGTACGTACTGCCGAGACGTTTTGTTTCCCGTAGCGCAACGATTATTGTCCGTTCTTTGGATGACGGACTCGACTCGGAGTTCTGCGGAATATTTGTACGATATTCTGCATTTTAGTGACAAAATGAAATGAAGTTGAAAATTTTGATATGACGCGTGTTAAACTTGTTTTTTAATAAACAAACTTTTGGTAGAAAACGAGAGCTTGGTTCACTTGGTACTCAGAAAATGATGGCTCGAAGTGTGCTAAAAATATTGTGTATTTTACGTTATCTGCAATCTGTAACGAAGAGAAATTAAAGATTAGTACGAATTAATGCAATATAGTGAATTATGGCGATACTACGTGAATTGAAATTGGCTTTTCTTTTTTTGACAAACGTTCATCGTTAGTACCATATTTGGTAGAAAAGCAGGTAGGTTTGTTCCGTAATGATTTACTTGAATAATGCAAGACGACACGAGGAGGAAGCAAGACACGAAGCGATGCTCTCGAATGTTAATTTCGATGGAAAGGTGCCAGTTTCTCGAAATAGAACTTGCACGTGTATGTTTCGTTGGGAACTTGCAATTTGGCAAATCTAGCAGCTTGTTCTCCGTTTCCTTTTCTTTTTTCAAGCGTGCCGCGTGTTTCCTTTCCTTCGGCTGTGAATGAATGAAAATCCGAAGATAAACAGACCATGTCTGTTCTCCGTGCGATTTTCATTTCAAGGCACACTCTGTTGCAATAAAAATAATGAAACGTACACTTCTGCTGAAAACTTTTATTTTTAATATTCAACACTCATCGTCAATTATCGTGTATACATATTTCATGACACGTGTATAATGTGTGTACAATATTACATTCAGTTATATTCTATGTATTTTATTTAATTTAATTTTATTGTGTATATATATATATATATATTGTAATGCAATACATCGACAGAGTCTTTGTTACATAAAGCACATTTTACATTCATTGTACATACATGTATAATTATGCTTGTAACTTATATATTTAGATGACGTAATTCACATTGTAAATGTAATTTACAACTCGTGCTTGTTGCGCTACATTTACCATACAAGCATGGTATTTGCTCTAAGATTTCTGAGCGTACGTACAGGCATCGTGAACGGTACGTCTACAGCTCGGCAATCATAGTTTCCTTTAAGAAATCAATTTCCACTCTTCAGAGAGGACGAGAAGTTTGTCCAACCAAGACCTTGCAAAATACTAACTAAACACTTCAAAGCACCTGAGAGGAAGAGGCAAAGGTGGTACAAAGTAAATGATAAAATATCACCTTTCCTCATCTCCGAGCAACTAGATACCAAGATGTGTTCCACATCGTTCCATCGAGAGTAAGATTTCACAAAATACTAAACGCCTGGGGAAAAAAAGAATAGGAAAAATTTGACGAAACGTTTCCTCGTCCTTGAGAGATACCAGATTTTTGCAACATTTTTACAGTTTGCGATATTGTATATTTTTGCAATTGGAAAGTCACGTCGTATCATAAAAAACTCTGTACATGTATATAACTGGTTACGCGGAGGTTCCATCAAGAGTAGCCAAGCGACGCGAAAGAGAAGCGGAGGACTCCCGGAGACTACCGGACAGTGACGGGCGGATAGCGAGATATCGACAAAGATTCGCGATCGAGAACGCGTCTGGTTATTTTTAGCAACCGTTCATTTCGATCGCCCGCTGATTTCTTTTTTCCTTTTTCCACGCACGGCGAGAGTGGCGAGATAATGGCGTGACCGTGTCGCACGTGACAAGACGGGTCGGCGGCCTCCAGCAGAGCGGTGTGTTCGTCGTTATTTGCCCAACTCTCCCCTCCTTCGCTCTCCCCTCCTTCGCTGAAGAAAAGGGAAGAAAAGAGAAGAAAAAAAAATGGTGGTCCTCGGTGTTGAATTATCATCGTCGTCGACTCTCCGCGAGCGAAGTAACTCGGTGTGTTCGTCGTCGTCGTCGTCGTCGTCGTTGTTGCGTGCCGACACGTGTCCCAAACATGTCGTTGCGACGGCACAGCAACGAGGAGAGCTCGCGCGGATCGTTCGATGCACCCGGTGCCGCCGCATCGTATCGGTTATCGGTGCGTCGTGCACGATGTTCCGGCCGAGACTTCAAACAAATCGACGTTACGTACGCGTGCACGTGGGACTCGCCTTTGAAGACGCGGCGATGCCCACGTGGGGATGCGAAAATGTCCGAGGATTTCGGAGCTCGGTCTCTTAAAAAATTCTCGAGAATTTTCAAACAGGCGTTTCTCTTTGGAAAGCGCTGAATTTTAATAGGTAAAAAAGGTGTCGACGTCCGACTCCCGAACTCGCAACTTCCACGTCCAGCGTTATTATATTATAGAACGTAGGATATTGGGATCGTTTGCGAAAATTTTGGCCCTTTGAGCAGAGTCGCGAAAGTGATACGTTTGTACGAACTCGTCTCTCGGGGGTGCAAATAATTTATGTAATTCGGAGTTTGTGCAACGGAAGTTGGAGTGAAGGATCGAGCCAGCTTATTTGGAGTTTATTTATAATCGGAGCACCTACGAACGCTCGAGAGAACCACCTGTTAGGACAATTTTTAATAGATGGTATCGATGCAGTTACCAGTTAAATTTAACTGGTAAATTTAAAATAATGAACTTTCCTCCTCCTCTCTGGAGGGCGAGACTCGTTTAACCAACGATTCATTGAAATTCTATCTTTTATATTAACAGCACGGTGAGATACCCAGGTGTAAAACTTTCACTTCTCTCGAGGTACGCAATTAGGCAGACTTTTAAAAAGTAGCGCACTTGTCAGAAACGCTCGAATAATCGATAAACCGCGTGTTAGCAGAATCTTAATTTCACCCAGCAGCTGAGAAACGTCAAAGGCGAGTCCAATTCCGTGCGATTCTGCGCTTCAGCCAATGATAATTACTGTCAGAAGAAACACATTCGTAAAACACGTTGCAAAGAATTGACTAGAAGAGAAAAAACTGCACGACTGGTACCCCACTACGATTCGTCCTTTTTGCCATAAAATTTTATTCATACGGAAAACAAACTGCAGGCGCGATCGCTCGGTACCGGACAACGCCACTCCCTCGCGAATCACGTGACCCAAATCGACCAATCGCTAATTTTCGTTGCATCAGCGTTGCGCCTGAAGTAAAGAAACCAAAAAAAAATCGTGGCTCGATGACCACGGACGTCTATCTTTCAGTCGACGATCGAGGATTCTTCTTCGAGAATCCGAAAAAAACGAAGAACTAGAGAGAGGGAGGCTGCTCGACTGTCGCGCAATTTTTATCTCGTCGCAAAATGGAAACGCCATCGGGCATTTCGCGCACACCCCCCCGTGTGTATCAAGTACAAGGGAACCCTTGTATCGCTCGAACAAACAGCAAGAGAGAGAGAGAGAGAGAGAGAGAGCAACAAACATTTCCTTCGACCCCCGAACGAGAGGAGTGCGTTGTTCCTCCGCGTTGTCGAGGTTGCGCGCCTCGTAGGTTGTCGAGCGAGCGCGAAATCCGGCGCGGTAACCTCTCGGTTCAAAGGTTTGGAAAATATCGGGCATCGCCGAGAGTTTTATCGAGACGCATTCGACTCGATTTCGATAAGCGGGTTTGACCTCCCGCGCTGCGACTTGGAAGCGGAAAAAACTGTCATTTTTCTCCGACTCTGTTCTGTAGGTGAACGGATAATTTCGCAAATTAAACAAACAATTTTCAGCTGAATTTTACGTTGCGATCGTCGCGTCGTGAGAGAAAAACGAGAAATGTTTCAAATGCGACAAGTGTAAGTAATTCGAAAATCGAGCGTAAACTCGTGGAAGAAGCGAGGTATTGACGTATTGTTACTTTTGACAGCGTGTCGAGCATTGCCAAGCTTTTTTTTTTCGAATTACTCGTTCCTCGTGCCTCGTTCTTCTCCTCCTAATGCCAGACCGAATCGCAGTCGTGGAATTCTGACACTTTTCAACTGCACGCGCGATGTATCTCGAAAAATGAAACGATACGGGACACGTTCCTTCGTTTATCGGCCGAGTATCATCGCCGAGGGGGTGGCGGAGGAGGAGGAGAGATGCAACTTGTACTCCGTCTGTACTGTGACGCAAGAGACGATACTCTCGATAAGGGGAACGTTCTTGAGAGAAAAGCTGAATCTATTGGTGGCCGAAAGTTCGAAGCGTGATACAACGTATTATTGGCTCGGTAATTAAAGCCACAGTGATAAGAGAGAACTGCGGCGGAATTGGACGCGTAGATTTCGCGTATTTTTCTCGTTATCGGGGAATTCTTTTTTCTTTTTTTTTTCTCCCCCCCCCTTTTTTCTTTTCACTCCCCGGCTCGCGCGATAAGCGCGACTCAGCTGGCCGCTCGTCGTTCGATTGTTCGACGCTGCCGATTTTTATTTAATCGTCGTGTTTAATCGATACGGCCGACGGATTCAGACGACGAAGGACGAGCTTCTTCGGGCTGCTCTCGAGGCGACTCGAGGTTTCGAGAGAGAGACAGAGAGAGAGAGAGAGAGAGAGAGAGAGAGAGAGAAAGAAAAGGCCAGCCGTATCGCCGTCTTATCGCCGGCTCTTACGAAAAGCTGATTTTTCACGACGGCGGTCGTCCGCGTGACCGCCGGCTGTTTCTGAAAAGGCTCGATCGATTCTCGCCGTCTTCCGCGGGGGGAAAAAAAAGGAAACGGAGGAAAAAATTATATATATAAACCGCGGCGTGTCGACTGCACCGATAACGCGGCCCTCGCAAACAAACTCGTTCAAGGCCCCGGTTCGAGAGTGCTTCGAATATTTTTCACGACTCACGTAACCCTGAAAGCCGTCGACGAAACGAGCACGAGCGGCCAGAATCGGTGATAAACTCGATACGCTTTTATTTTATCCGTCGTATATTTTCATACGTTGGAAGATGAAACGTCCGCATTTTTGGATACGCTGTGCGCGCGCGTGACGCGTGTCTTTAGTTTTTTTTTTTTTTTTTTTTTTTTTGTTTCTGTCGTGAAATTATTTTACGTGTTATTATCCGATTTCTATTTTCTTGCGCTGCGAAAGAGATTCTTCCATCTTACGTGTATTTTTTTTTTTATTATAGATTATTCGTGCATTCTCATAAAGAAATTCAATCCCCCGTGGATCTTTGTCTTTGTCGACGACGACGTACCCAATTAAAAATGACGATAATTGACAATTATCCTCTCGCGAGGAGACGTCTTTTATCTCGAAATTCAAAAAAGAATCGCTTCGAAATTTTTCTGTCGCGAGTAAAAGTCCCCCCCCCCTCGTGTGTACTAACGTGGAAAATAACTTTTATCAAGGTCTCGCTCGATGATGATTCAGTCAAACACAGTACCACCGTGATAGTAATTGCGTAACGCGACGAATATTTTTGATATCGCTCTCGTTGAAACGGTATTATTAACGTATTATTTTTCTTTCGTTCCCTCTATTCTCGCCTGACTCGATTGCCTATCATTCCTTTGCCATTATCGCGCGTTGTTCCTTTCAGTTCGTTCAACACGCAAGACACTCGCGCGCGTGCGAGATAAACTGAATTTCTCGCGACAATGGAGAAAAGAAAAAAATCGATCGGCGAGCAATCGAATCCTCCAATCAAGAACTTGGAAGGTTGCAAAAGTATTATCAGACTCACGCGTTCGGCTCTTCCTGGAAGAATCTTCGAAACGAGAAACCGAGCGCGCTTTCCACGCGATTCGCCTGTGTTGACCACACAGGGATTTTCGCGACGGACATTTCCCAGATAACGCAATTATTTCGATAAGGCTTTATCGCCGGCGAACCGTCCACGCCGCGCTGCTGTCAGATAAAGCTTGTTTTCAACAAATTAAATCCCCCCCGCTTGTCCCCGCTTGTCCCCCCGCGAGTCGTCTGCGCCGCGAAAGGAAAGAATACGTAATCCAACAGCTTTCTTCTACTCTTCTACTACTAACTACCGCTGCTAGTCGAGCCGAGCGAGTTCGCCAGAGGGCTGCCCCCTCTCGCGATTATTTCGCGCCGATCAGTTCGCCGATCGCGCGCGCGACGCGAGGAAATTGAAATTCTACGGGGAGAGGCCTGGCTAGCCTCGGAGGAGCGAGGAGAGGAAGGCGGTGGAGTAATTCGTACGCGAGACTCATTGCACGGCTCGAGCATTCTTAAGAACTCATCAGCGTTTTATTGTCGCGACGCGCGGTACGCGTCCTCGCTGAATTTATCGCGGACGTTCGTTAACGCGACAATGCTCGGGGAGAGAGACCCGGAGTCCCTTTCGCGGAAATCGAAGCGCTTCACCACGGGGTTAGCCGCGGCGAAGGTTCCCGAGGTTCTGGGTGGAAATTCGAGTAGCTTGGGAACGCGACAACTGACAAAGCGGCAAATGCGGAAAGACGACGAACGATTGTAACATAAATTCGTACTGTTTTTCTACTTTTATGTCCATTGACGCATCATTGATATTACACGGTCTTATTAGCACTGAAAGTGATTTTATTAGCGGGAGATTACGCAGAAAATCGAGCCTCTTTTTCAGGCGCAACGCTGACGCAACGAAAATTCGCGATTGGTTGGGTCTGAGTCACATGATTCGCGAGGGGGCGTGGCGTAGACCGCGAGTAGGAGTGGCGTTGCCTCTAATTTGTTTCGTATCGATTCAAATGTTTGCGTATCGATAAAATTTTATGGCAAAAAGTCGTCGAACGAATATATCCTATTGTTATTACACTCAGTTCTTGCTTGTTTGCTTTTCTTTGTATTTGTTTTACATAAACGGAGAAAAGGTAAGGAATGCAAAGCGACGATCAAGGGAACATTCAAAATTGTAATTTTCACACAAATTCAGTATTTTCCTACTAATTTTACACTTTGTAAATATTTATACTCTGTATTTTATACGAAGGATTATTCTTCGATTCTGGGCTCGATATAACTCAGTTTATTAATTATGCATAGTCCCTTCTTTCGTTCGTCGCACTGTGCGTTGTAACCGGACTGCGGATTTTTATTTTCTCGAAATCCGAAGACGCTTGTTGCAAATTTCTATCGTATATTTAAGTTCCTCGAGTCTGCAAAATAGAACCAGACAACGAGGAATTAATTATTTCGTACGTGTTATCAAGTCGTAATAAATTGCTAAATAAATCGAGTCATCGAGATTTCTTTAGAAAGACAACTCCAAGAAACTCTGGAGATAATAAATCATTACTGTTTAGAATTTTTAAAAATTTCGCGCCGTTCTTTCTTCTTCCTTTCTTTCTTTTTGCAACTTTACGTTCTCGAAACGCTTCCTCGTGTCCACTCACGCGACAAAAGTGTACGCAAACCTCGCGTTTATAACGGAATGAAAATTTCCCCTTGCAATTGTTCTATTCGCGTTCTGTAGTTATTTGTTATTCCTGAATGGGAAGAAGGACAGAAGAGTCCACTTCACGTGAACGTCACGGTGGCAGAGCGTCGTGACGCGTAGTCTCCGTTTCCTATGCTCAATGTTGTTTACACACGCATGTAACAGACACAAAAAGTGAATTACTGGTTTCAGTATTATTATTTTGTTGCAGCTAATTTAAATACAGACCAGTTTCACTCTCAGCGCCTCGTAACTCGAGGTGTCGTCGAGCGGTAAAAAATTTTAATGACTCATTAAAGAAAATCAGGACAGTATGAACGGTAATTCCGAAGATTACGAAAGACGTGTCAAACGCAGTCATTCCGAGATCGTAGTGCAAGGACAGAATTATTTAAAAGCAAAAAAAAAAAGAAAAAAAAAAAATGACGGCTCGAGTGTATTTAACAAGGAAGCGTTTCAAGATCACGAGTAGCGAAGATGAGAATTCTATGTAGACGAATCTTTTCTGTCGTTTATAGGCAATTTTACGACGTCCAACAGTGTTGCTGTTCAAACATTGGTCAATGCGTTTTACGAGCAAAGATGAAGTACCAAAAATTGTAACGAAAAGTTACGACAATAATATGGAAAAGCAAAGTGGCGCATTTCGAAGCGTGGTTGTTTATAAAAAATTGACGATAATGAATATTCTTGGACAGAAATGCAAGGACCGATGACCTGAGATTGGTTTTTTTCTCGACTGATCCATCGTGAAAACTGATTATATCGATCGTATTTTTCACACTCTTCTTTTTGGTACAATACTTTGTGTGTAATTTGTTCAACTTTTGTTGCAAGCTTCGAACGAAGTACTTGCATCTGCTTCCATAATTTGATACAACAGGGATGTGTATTGTATATTAATAATCAACAATAATTTAAAACAAAAAAACTTCGAAAGGCTCAGAAGTCAGCGAAAATTTTGAATTTTGATAGAAAACAAATTATAGGCGCGATCGCTCAGTATCAGACAACGCCACTCCTACTTTAGTACTCTACCCCACGCCCCCTCGCGAATCACGTGACCCAAATGGACCAATCGCTAATTTTCGTTGCATCAGCGTTGCATCTGAAGAGGTTACCCCCACTAAAGTCACTTTCAGTGACAAAATAAAATTTTGTATCGTCGAGAAACGTTCGAACGTCCGGCTTACCTTCTTCAATTGTTTCACGCTGAAGCAGCTTTCTTTTTGGGCTGTTGCGCGATAAATAAAATTCGAAAAGAAACTCTTGAAGAGCACAAGCTCAGTCTCTCTCGCGTTCGAGCAACTCGAAAGAGACGAAACTCACGCGAGGAATTGCTTTATCCACTGCGATTAGTCTCACTACGAAGCCCAACTTCAACGTTACTTCAGAAAGTTGCGCGTCCGCGGCGATAATGCTACAACAAAAATAAACCGCCTCTTTTCCAATCGAAAAGCTGCCGTTAAAATAATAATAAAAAGCGACCGGTCGAATCATCTTTCTCCGTACGCTCTGTACGTGCAGCAGCAGCAGCCACCAGGCTGAGAAACACTTTGATCGCCCGTAGAAAAGTTGCCGATCACGAGGGTTAAAATTAGCGGTTGCACGATCGCGTGGAGCGTTGCACAGGGCCACCTCTTGCCGGCGAAAGGGTTCGAGGTAGCGGCGTGTTTTTTTTTTTTTTTTTTTTTTTTTTTTTTTTTAAAGAGGAAGGAAGGCTCGCGCGCGATAATTAAGGCGGCAATGCGTTCGCGTTTGTGTCCCTTCTCTCAGTTCTGTGATGCCGAGTTCAGAGATCTTACACGTGGATAGAATTGATGGAAAAGAAGATTCTCGCGTCGGTGTCAGAGGGAAACAAGACGGGGAAAAACAACCGGGAACCGGCTAATAAAAGCACCCCGCAATGAGAAAGTCTTGATGAACTCTGCCGGCAAATGAGACCCGTTGGGCCGCCGCCTGGGCTTAGCAGTTTACCTGGTATTACGTATGCGTCACGCCGCTTTTGTACCGACGCGGCAACGCGAAACAGCCGATCCCCGACGTTCTCGCGCCCCGCGATTTCTCACTTTTATTCCGTTCGAGTTTCCTCTGTTCCACGGAGGAATTATATTGTAATCGAAGTAATTTGTGAAAATTACCGGCACAGAGAGGTGAAGAGAGAGACGGTAGATTGAGAGAAATAAAAAGGGAAACAGCCAGAGGGGCAATCGTCGAACGAGCTCGCCGAGTTTCCGACACGCTAGCGTCCTCCTCGCGAGCTTCCTCCTTCTCGACCTTTCTCGCAAATAACCGAACGCGAAACGCACCTGCCGAGACTGTTATAAATAACAGACGAACTTGCCGTTCGACGTCGAACGTATATACGAAATATACAGAAACTATTATTTCTGTAACTTATCGAAGGATTTTTTGAGTGTGACCTCCCGCCAGGAATCTTGGTATGGTGCAAGTACTATACTTTCATGGGGAAGATAGTACAATAGATGCATACAACAGATACAATATCTACAATATAAATTATATTGCAACAATACACTGTAAATATAAATTGTATTTACTTTACATTGTACTTGTACTATATATTTTATCTACTGCAGTATACTTCACTTCTCTACTGTACTGTAAAAGTGTAGTTTAGTACTTTGGTATACTGTACAAAGTATATGGTGTAAGCTAATATAAACTAATGTAGTATAAATTAAATACGCAATATAAATTATACAATAAATATGAAACATGCAACAAAGACTCTGTTAATACGTTAGTGTATTGTATTATTAATATATATATATATAGTATTGTATTGCGTCATAGCATAGCGTCCACGACAAGTGTCGAACATCAAAAACGAAAAGTGTTGTGGGAATTTCGAGCGGGAAACGTGCAAAATTGTTGACGAACGCGTTGGGGTAAAATTTATTGCGCGAAGAGGATAACCGAACCAACAACGATGAGAAAAATTATCGATATTTCAAACTATGTTGCAACTTGGCGAAAGAAAATCATGCAGCCTTCCACTTGGTCTCGTTTCAAAGCGCGGAACCTCCACTTTCACAAAGAGTATTTTTACGTCGCGCAGCTGGTGGAAAAGCAAGGATGCTTTTATCCTCGAAAATTGTCAAGATTCAAACGTCTTCGAAAAACATTGTACAAATTTTTCCCTCGGCAACACTCACCGTGATCTCCGTGGAGACTGAAAGGTCTCCACTCTCCCAACGATCCCTTAAACTTTATCGCGTGCGATGCAAATTCTCTTTCCTCGCCATTTTGTTCGACTTTGAACCCCCGGGGATTAAAAAGAAATTAAATTTTCGATTTAATACATAGCGACGACAACCGTCTTCGACCTTTGTCCTCAAAACACCAACTGCGTTAGTTTCGGAATCGCGCTGGTTCTCCACTGTGCCTGAAAGAAATTCTCGCCATTCATTTGCGTAATTCGCGTTATTTATTTCGCGTACGCGGCTCGCAGTTAACGCGGAAAAATGCCATCGGGGTGAATTCAATTAGCAAACGCGTCTCTGGAGATCCATCCACCGTTTAGAGTCTCTCTCTCTCTCTCTCTCTCTCTCTCTCTCTCTGTCTCTCTTTTTGAAACGCGACGGACGCGCAGAGACTGTGCAATTTTCGCCAAGATCCGAGATCCGGTAGGGCAAACGTCGGCAAAACCTTCGCCCCTCGTCGACTCGTGCATCCGCCTATAATTGAAACTTCAAAAACAATGCACCGACGAATTTCCGTCCAAGCGTTCCTCCGCAAGAAACCAACCCTCTCTCTCGCTCTCTTTCTCTTTTCGAGCAGCGATAATTTCGTCCACGCGAGGGATTAACGCGAGAGTGGAAGAGCCAGGGGGGGGGGACACGGCGAGAGTTGATTGTTATTAAATCGTCAAAGACGAACGTCTCTGTGACGCGGGGGACAAAGAGGAATCGAGGGAAGCGAGGATATGACAGAAAGGGAGATTGCTAGTGTTTGTGTGACAGGTGGAGAAGGACCAATTTCTTGACCTCCAAGGTCACCGTTGGATCTTTACTCGAGGGAAGTATTAAAAATGTACAACCTAAACCTAACCTAAGAAAACTATATAGTTCTTTTTTAAGAAAAGAAAAAGTCTAAAGTCGCAGTAGAGTTGAATTTTGGCCTTTTTCAATCATTTGGATAGATATAACCTCTGTATAGTTTCTAAAAAAACGCATACATTTTTCTAAGAAAATACAAACCTAAACCTAAACGTAATCCAAGAAAACTATATAGTTCTTTTTTAAGAAAAAAAGAGTCTAAAGTCGCAGTAGAGTTGAATCCTTGAGCCCTTTGATAGATATAACTTCTACAGTTCTTTTTCTTTAAGAAAATACGAACCTAACCTAAACCTAATCTAAGAAAACTATGTAGCTTTTTTTTTAAGAAAAGGAAAAAGTCTAAAGTCGCAGTAGGGTTGAATCTTAGCCTTTTTCAATCATTTCGATAGATGCAACCTCTGTAGTTCCTAAAGAAAGTATACTTTTTTTTTAAGAAAAAAAAAAGAAAAAGAATACAAACCTAACCTAAACCTAATCTAAGAAAACTATATAGTTTTTTTTTTTTAAGAAAAGAAGAAACGTCCAAAGCAGTAGGGTTGAATCTTCGCCTTGATAATAAAAAATCCAACTCCTCGGGCTTTTCTATCAACTTGGAGGAAGATCTTGGAAGAAGATCTGTTCAAAAACACGGCGATGGGGAAGAGATCGCGAGACCGTTACGAGGCTCGTGGCCGTGAGCCGACCGCGTCGAATTAACCTTAAGTAAACCTACTTGGATGATAATTCTACGTGGTTCGAGGCCGAGTGCGAAGGCAGGTGTGCGAAACCGTTGCGCGGAGAATTTTTTAACAAACCTGACGCCGGTTCCGTGGCGACGATATCTCTGTCTGTGGTGAGGTCTGAGAATCGGTTGGAATTTTGCGGAAAGCCGGGCTCGATGCGCGCCGCGTTGTGCACCGCGAACCCGACTTAATGAAAAATAATTTAGATTCCGGATAAGGGTGGAAACGAGAGGCTCGTTGGTCGTTATTGCCGCGCTCCGCTATACCGAACGGGCCGACACCTTCAAATCCGTTAATTGCACGCGAATCGTGCCGCTCTGCCCCCCTCCCCCCTGTTTCGCGAATTTTTGCAAACGATGCGAAATCGAAGGAAATATTTGGACGTTTTCTTCAAATTGATTAAATTGACGAGTTGATTAAATTTAAACGGTAGGATAATCACGCGTGCCAGAAATTGGCGAATTTTTCCAGGGAAAAATTTTTCAAACTTAACGTTACAATTATTACTGCCACTATAGTAACATAGATGCAGTGTAGTAATTTTAATTTCCAAATAAATTATATTCCGCGTGCTTTGGAATAAATTGTTGAAAAATTCGCCAACAATTATTGTGTTATTTTTTTTTGTTCGCTGTTTTGGAAACGTTGATGATCAAAGTCCCACTATTTGTACTTTTACAAAATTACTTTTCATGCACACACACACAAAAAAAGGGGGGGGGAACTTGAAATGGCAGCAACATCCAACGTGACAAAAGTGTCCGCGAGTCCACCAATTTAATTGACCAACGTTGATAAAATTTCGTAGCGCAAAAATTTTCACAGAGTACTTCTTCCTCAGTCTTCTCTTGCGTGCCCTTATAAACCAAAAAAGAAGAAAAAGAACTTGAAATGACAGGAGTGTACACTTGAAACATGAGGAAAGATCCACGAGGTTTGACCGACCAAAAGAAAAGAAAAGAAAAGAAAAGAAAAGAAAAAAAAATGGACCAAAGTCGATAAAATTTCGTGGCGCGGAAAGTAATCAATCCGAGCGAGAGGCCGGCAGCAAAGAAAGAAGAATCTATCGAACCCTCCGCGCCGTGGCAACGCCTCGCTCGCAGCTTTATCTAATTATCCGCTCGCGCGTCTCCCCGCTTCCCTTCGTTTTTCATTTGCCCGTGTTCGCTTGTAACATATTCCACGCCGAGGGGGCAGTTCGCCGAAGGACATAATAAATTCCCGCTCGCGGGGGCATTTCCGACTCCGCGTCAGGTCCCGCGCCAGTCTCTTCTCTTCTCTTCTCTTTGGCCTCGTCATCGGCCACTCTTGTCCTCCGTCTCGGTCGCTCGCCCAGGACGTGTCTCTCATCCAGTTCCGTGGCCGTAAACGCGGAGGAAACGCCGAGCAAGACGCGAAATATGAAAAAGAGACGAACCGAGAGAGAGGAGAGTCGGGTCGCCTGACGCGTAATTGAAACGTCCTGTACACGCCTATGTACGCAGAAGGAACGCTGTTGCAGTTCATCAGTCATTCCGGGAGTATACGGCAGTCATCGCGGATGCATTTGCAACCCCACAGAGCGCGAAATGACGTGGGTGGGTAGGATGGTAGGGTGGTGGACGGGGAAGCAGCGGGAGAGTGGAGCGCAGCCGGGGGTGCGCTGGCGGCCCCGTTCGCCCCGATTCGCCCCGGTTCAGCCAGCGGTTCGCGCCAAGGGGTAGACCAGGAGAGCGGAAAGGGCGCGGAGGGGGGAGGGGGGGACAAGGGGGCGGCGGCGGTGGATATATTCGCGTATATACGTTCTCGTACTCTGTGCGTGGGGTAGGTCGTGATTGCTCGACGATACAAAGGATGGACAGAACCCCCCTGGGCACCCTTCCCTATTACGCCCGTGAAACTTCTCCGGTGGCACGAACGACGGTGGTGGTGGTGGTGGTGGTGGTGTTCGCCCTCCAAACCCGCCGGTAAGACAAAGACCGACCGAAGCACGCGCGGAGGGAAAATTGAACTAGCCGCCGAAGACGCGCACCGCTCTGGGCACGCTTCCGCCCTTCTGTCACACAAGTCTCTCTTTATCCATCTACAATTCGTCCATTCGTCGCGTACTGACTCTTTTCTTCCTTTAACTTTTTTCTTTTTTTTTTTTTTTTTTTTATTTTTTTCGAACTGAAAATTAAATCTGACGAACCAGACGTGTCGCGGAATTTAGACACGCTGGTCACCTGTGAACGTTTAAACGAACGACTAAAACATTTTGAACATCTGTAGATAACGCGGATAAACGCGGTGTTCGACGATTTGAAACCTAATTTTAAGAAACTGACCCTAAAGCGTCGGATAACATTAGCGACAGATTTCGAAATTACGTCTCCCTGCGAGGAAGAAGCGCGTGCAACTGCTGCAACGTTTGAAAATCGGACGTGGAGAGACAAGTCGAGAACTCGATTCATCTCGTCTCCACCAGAGATTGAACTTGGCTACCCCAATCCGTCCGAAAGAATTCTCCGAATTTGGAGCGTTTTGGAGAGATTTGGCGTAACGAGGAACGAGGACGAGATCCTCTGCTCCGGAGGACGACGATCGTAATGAAGCAGAAATCTATCAAATAGATGCCGGTGCGACATCGGGAAACGAGGGGAAACCAGTTTGGTCGGTTCGAGTGACCGGGTTGGTCTGAGCGCCGGAGAAGCGGCAGAAGAAGCGGCAGTGGCGGCAAGGGGATCACCGGAGGGAGCGAAAAAGAAAGGAGCGCGGCGTGTGAGGGCTTGGAATAGGCAGAAGGTACCTGACCTATCGTCGTGCCACGCCACATCGCCCGTACTAATGCCCTCCCCCTGTAATTTCTTACCAGAGGGAGCACGCGTTTCGTTCTTTTCAGATAATTATTATAAATCTGCTCGTCCGTGGTGGAACCTGGCCGGGGCCCTGTTTTCCCGTCCAGGAAGCGGGACGTCACAGCCTATCATTCCCCTGGTCGGCGAGGCAACCGGGCAAAAGAAAGGAGAGCGGAGACGACGCCACGAATCTCGAGGAAAAGGAACTTTGTTGCCCGCGAGCTGCCACGCCATCCAAGCTGCTCGGCCCGGATCGAAATTTTTCCTGTTGCTCGATCGAAAGACGATCGACACACACACACACGCATATATACTTGTTCGAGCAACGACACCAAAATTTCCGGTGACGCGCATGTTGCACGTTGCATGTTGCCCCGTCGCAGAGGAACGCGGTGTGTCCAACTCTAAGAGGAGATACGAGGAACGCGTACGTGTGTGTGTGTGTGTGTACTGCGCGTGGAAACGGGTTTGGAATCATTGAGAACGGCGACTCGGGCCGGTCGTCGGCCGGCAAAAACTAGGAGCTCACGCACGGCTGCTGGTTGCGTCGCTTCGTGATGAGAAGACAGCCGATGGAAATAAACGAGAAGAGGGGGTCGAAGAGGATGCGAAAAGAGAGAAGGAGCCGAGGAGCCGAGGAGCCGACGATCTTGCGCGACCGGGTGAACAATTTTTGTCGCGCGTGGGAAACACCTATTTCCTCCGCAAAGAGTAAACTGTCGCGAATCTTTTCGTAATTCTTCTCGATCCGGATCGAAAACTTTTGTTGACACACTGTCAAACATCTTACTGTTTCGACCCCCTTTTCAGCCAAGTTTCCGTAGAAAAAAATTCGTTTCTGCAATTATTTTTCATTTACATTCAGCATACTTTAGAAACCAATGAAATTGCCACGCATTTACTGTGTTTTCCTCGACAAATAATCGAGAGCACTAGTACACCTTCTCAAACTAAAACAAACCGCTCAAGGGGTTAATATCATTCTGTGAGTCGTTCTGTCAAAGTGCTGCGAATTTGTTCGAACAATCGAATCGACGCGGCGATGGACGCAGTGTCAAAATGATGTCTAATTATTCGCAATTCTTTTCTCCAGTGTCAAAGAGTCTAAGCAGATCTTCAATCTTTGGCTTTAACTTATACTTTTCTGCATCCGTCCGTCACGCGAGGATAGAGGATATTGCTCGTGCCCCGAGTAACTTTCTATACCAGCCTCTCACAGGTTACTCGGAATCGTGATTCAGAAAAAAAAAGAAAAAAAACACCAATCACTCGTGTCGGAGCTGTCAAAAATTCTGCGAAACTAAACGGACCCAAGAGAGCCGCGAGTTTCGACCTGGCAACGATAATACTGTTGCTCCAAGTCCCCCCGTAGCTTGCTCGACGACTCCGGTTTTACGTTCTCCGGGCGAGTGGCGCGTCGTATGAAAAGTTTCGGAGCGCCTGATCGGGAAAAGGTGCCCGGCGGCTCTGACTCATTTTTGAGAAAAGCACGAGGGGTGGGGACGAAAACGCGGAGGGAGGGGGATGGAGCAGAGGCAGGGGAGACCTCGTCGGTGTCGTGAGAACGCGACGACGTCCATTAATGGCGGCATTATAAACCGCTCCTCGCGTGCATCGGTAAAGAGGTTGCGAGCGCGCGGAGAGGGGAACATACGACACGACGTGCGACAGGGGAGGGGGCCCCCTGATCAGCGGAGATGCATGCGAAAAAAAAAGAAAAAAAAAGAAAAGAAAAGGTGAAATTACGTAAATATCTTGCAAACGACGATTACCACACTCGACTCTGTTCGAAGGCACCTGAAACAGACCGCTGCAGTGTTTGCTGCGTGCTGCAAACGTTCGATACGTTGGATCGCGAACGCGCGAAATTTTTTTTCTCGCCTCTTTTTCTTCTTTTTCTTTTCTGTCACTGAAAGTGACTTTAGCGCGGATAACCCGGAAAATCGGGCCTATTCAGGTGCAACGCTGATGCAACGAAAATTAGCGATTGGCTGATTTGGGTCACGTGATTCGCGAGGGGGCGTGGCGTGGACCTCGAGTAGGAGTGGCGTTGTTTGTCGTGCAGTTTTTTTTTTATTCCATCTGCAATGTTCTTTTTTCTTTTTTTTTTTTTGTTCATTTTCTCTGACCGATGACAACTCGCGTCAACGATAGAATCATTAGAGTGGTGCTTTGTTAATTAGAAACTCTGTTTTACTTGCTCGACGCGAGTTTTACAAGTTGATCGTCGGCGATTCTAGCTGGTGGATTACTGAAATAGGTATAGATACGTGCCAAGTATAGATATTGCAGTTCGTATTGTTGATTCATACATATATACATATATACATATACGTATGTATGTACGTGGTTACGCGCTATCGTATCTATCTAGTCAAAACAATTAACCGGACATTTTTCGCGTCGCATTGATTTTTATAGATCGTACGAAAGACAAAAGAAAGACTACGTCGGTAGTTGCAACGACGAGCACAATACGCACTTGATCTTTCGATCCAAGACAGGCCATCTTCTTCGGCACGATCGTCCGTACTTTGACATTTCCAAAAATTAATAGACAATTTCACGACACGACGTCGTTGCTGATTTTGCTTTCTGCGCCTCGTAGACAAACAGAGAGAGAGAGAGAGAGAGAGTGGATCGGGACGATCGCAAAGACGGATCGGAAATTGGACCAATCGTTGCGAAAACGACGCTGATACACCGAGGTCGGTAGAGTAGTTTGCATGCAATAAATATTAATGCGGCGTACTCGGCCGCGTAAATATTTGCGATCGACGAGCGCGTTGGAACAACGATAATTGGTCTAATGAATGCATCGATCGATCCACTTGCTCGGCCATCGTTTCGTCGTGAAATTTCAGCGCGGAAGACGGATCCGCAAGGCCGGGACGAGAAAACGCCGCGACTTCCCCTTCCCCTTTTTTGTCATTCGTCGCCGTTCGTCGACGAGATTCGCATATTTATAGGCGAGGAAACGACTTGTTTTGTGATTATTCCACTCTTCGAAAAAACTGCATCGTAGTATCAACGTTGCAACGATGATTACATTTATCACGCGTTGAATTTCGCGGGGGAACGAAACCTGACCCCTTCAAATTTCCCGAAAAAATGTGAATTATTAACGCGATCGACTTTGCCACTATCTCAGTTACACGTCGCACTTTTTTTTTTCTTTACATTTCAAAATACGCTCGTCAGTTATCACGATAGTCTCTCGCTCGAAATTTTTAAGCATTCAAATATTCGCCCCTCGAGCGAGTGAATATTTCATTTGCGATATCACTTCCGAAGCAATTATAGTTATAGTTGGAATTGAAGTCGATCTAAAAATCAGCGATCAACTGCGTGCAAAGTTTAATCGTCTTTTCGATTGCGAGTCTGATCTCTCGCGTGGAAATTACTCGCAGGTGTATGCGAGAACGATCGATCGTGTCTCGTTTGGATTGACGAGAATGACTCGCGTTCAAAGAGCGTTAATTCGTCATCCGTGGTTCGAGTGGCCATTTTGAGCCGGCCATCCGCCTCGAATCCGAAATTCGTGTCGGTCGTTTTTCAAGGAGGACCATCCAGCGGGGCTCCCCGGTCGTACGGTTTAGAAAGGGGGACTTGTTGCCGACCGTCGGCGATTGGTCGCCTAAATCTACGGCCATGTTCAGCCGCCCGGGCCCCCTCCTGTTTAGAAGGGCCTGACGTCATCTACGCCAGCTATTCGAAGGCCACGCGTCGCCGAGGCGTCGTGAATGACGCGTCTCCGCGTAGATTGATTTTCACAGCAAAAACGTTAATTAATCCGTATCGTTCCCGTCGCTCGAGAAAAAGACCTGACGATTGCGCAATCGCTGCCACGAGCTGCGAGAAAAAAACCGGTTGCCATCCCTGCGATACATGTGTAAATGAATGACACCACTCTTAAAAAAAAGGGGGGGGGGATTACTATGATAATACCCCGAGAGAAACGTGTTTAAGCTTTCTTTTCTCGTACACTATCAGTGCGTGTTTACACATAATTACACATTTTTGCAAAGAATCGTGCAGATTTAATAAAAAGTCCACGGTCTTTAATTTTCTTTCTTTTTTTTATCACAGAAAATGATTTTAGCCTCTTCAGGTGCAACGAAAATTAGCGATTGGTTGATTCGGTCACGTGATTCGCGAGGGGGCGTGGCGTAGACCTCGAGTAGGAGTGTCTGGTACTGAACAGTCGCGCCTGTAATTTGTTTTCTATCGATTCAAACGTTCTTGTCTTCATTTCCTAGTCGGAACAGTTGCTTCTGGGCCTTTCAGCGAGACGAATCGTACTTTACTTGAGCATAATTTTCAATCGTAAACGTCGATTAAACCAACAACGAGAATAAAGAATTTTCAACAAATTCAACGATTTCAAATCCACTCGTTTTCAACTTTCCACGTTAACAAACACTGTCTATCCTGGCGTAACGCCTAAATTTGGGAAAGTAACTTTGAGTCTCGACGCGCGCGCGCGCGCGCAGATCTCACCGATCGTTTACCGAACCGAAGGAATTCAAGAACTCCTATCGGATAACGGAGACCGAGACGAGTTTTCAAGACTTTGCCCCCCTCCCCTGCGGGTAGCCCTGAATTAACTCGTGCGAGCGGTTTTTTTTTTCTCTGCTCTACGCGCCGGGAGTGGCCGCGCGAACGCGCCTTAAGGTCGTGCCATTCCACCACGTTCCGCGTGTCGAACCTGCCGAGGCGCGCGTTTCCACGAAACGCGCGAATTCGCTTTGGTCGATCGCTCTTCGTGAAACGATTCGTGAGACGAGGGAAAGGCCTCGAGTTCCGAACAGTCGGGGCTGGTAGCAGATCCGCGCCGCTCCGCGGGGGCAAACGTTTGAGCAAGATTCGCTACCTAGAAACCTACTTTAGTCCTGTCGGGCGACCTTCGACGTCGCGGAAGTTTGCCTAATCGTCGGATCACCGCTTGGACAGATACACGTATTTATTAATTCCGTATTAATTCCGTATCGCGAGATTTTTTCTTTTTCTTTTTCCTTTCTTTTTTTTTTTCTTCTTTTCTTTTCACCGCGACCCTCTAATCTCGTATCTAATCGCCGCGCGATATCTGCGCGGCCACGCCATCGTCTGTTCAACGCTTCGATAAACGCTCGACGAAACTATTGTCTGCGATTCTCTTGGATAAACAACGGTTATTGTAATTTATTGTTACCCACCGTGTCGGATGAAATCACGTTAACCTTCACTCTCGAGGATTTGCAATTTCAAATTCGAGCGCGACTGCGATTTGCTTCTTTTTATTATTATTATTATTATTATTATTATTATTATTATAAAGTGTTGCAAAGGACCGAAAGCTTTGTCGCATCTTCTCCATCGCGCGTTTCATTTAAAATTTCCGACAACTAATGACCCGATCGTGTTGCAAATATTTTTAACGTTTGCTTCGGTCACTCTGTCGTCGCGTTGCTCGCAATAGTCAGTCACAGTTTTCCTTTCTGAAATTAATACACCGATCGCGCGTCCAATTTGAAAGAATCGCGGAGAGTGGAGTCGATCAGAACTTCCCGGGAGGTTCAGTTTCGAATCTAACTTGAAAACCAAGAAGACACGAGTAAACATAAAAATTGAAACTCGTTTGACAAAATTTCCCAAATTTCATCTTCTTTATTAACTGCGGTGCAAATTTCAGACGAGAGAGAAAGGAAGAGAAAAAAAGTTTCGTCGCAGTCAGAGTGGATCAGATTAAATTTGTTCCCAAATTTCCCACACCCGTTGGAAAAGAAAAGCAAAGAAAAGTCACCAAGAGGGACAGAGAGAGAGAGAAAGAGAGAGAGAGGAGAAAAGAAAAGACCGACGAGCAAATTAATAGAGCGAGTAGCAGGCGATCGATCGGCAAAAGCGTGCGTTCGAGATTCGAACTTTGACCGTAATACGTGCAAAGAGCAATTATTCCGAGTAGTGACTCGGCCGGTGGGTAAGAAATTGCTAGTGCAGCTCACTTTCAAACGTGGCCGGTGGCTTCAAGGTTCTTAAAACCATTGGTAATGCATTCCAATCGGTTGCACGAAAGATAGAGAGAGGTTCAGAGAGACGGATTTAGCATTAGAATCTACAAGGACAGGCGGCGCGGATAGTTGGTCGCCGCGCTGAATCCAGAGAAACGACGTGCACGCACGCACACACGCACACACGCACACACACACGTGCACAGAGAGAGAGAAATACCTTCGCGAGACAAATAAGATTTTATAAAAAGATAATACCGAGCCGCCTAGAAATACGTACGTACACCTACTGTCTACGTACGTACGTACGTACGTAGGTACGCCGTCGTCTCGTTAGAATTCAACGCGAACGTTCCCGTAATACGATGAATAATTCCTATACAGGCGGAAATTAATTTCGTGCTTTTTTTCCCCTCCTCGTCCACGTCCTTCCTTGGTTTTCCTTCTCTCGGGCTCTCGCCGCAGGAGCTCGAATTAGAAACGAACGGCGCGCTCGTACGTGCAATCGGTGGATTTCTTTTCTCAGCCGGTGTTTGTTCTTCGGGGAACGGTGCTCCTGGAAGGAAAAATATAATGGCCAGATCGTAAATTGAGAAACTCGCTAATTGATGGATGGTTGCAACTTGCAATGGGCAATTGATGCGCGATGTAATATTTTTATTCGAGACTCGGAGGAGCGAGTTGTTAGTTAGTTAGTCTCGGCGAAATCTTAATCTCGCAGCAAAGTACGATTGATCAAGTATGTTTGATCAGCGATTCTAATAGGATCTCTCTTTTTCTTTTTCTTTTTTTTCTAATAGGTGTCTTTCCTTTTTTTGTTCAATTTCTTTCGCATCGACGCGTTCAATAACGACTGCGCTCAATGACAGAACTGGTCGTGCCACGAAGCTAATTCTCGCGGCATTAAAAACTAATAATGTGTAACAGGTTTGATTAATACCCGGAGGTTGTATTTTAAGACGTTCAGTCTCGGTTTATTGAAATAACTCCGCTTCGCTTTTGAAACGTATTGGACGCGGATTATCAATTTAAATGAACACACACGGTGGAAATACGCTTTGCATTTCAGATTGCAAATATGTTATTTATAAATTGGCGTATGAAATTTCCGGAAAAGGAGTCGCAAGCGTGTAAAGTGCTTAGAATTCTCGCTTAGAATGTTCGGTGCCTGCGAAAATTTCTGGCCAAGTTTCCCACCCACGTGCATGATTCTGTAACGATCAACCCGCGAAAACGTGTTTCAATCGGTACAAAGACGCGAGAGTCGATCTCGATCGAACGTCGATGTCAATCCGCGGAAATGAGACACAGTGCGAGAAAAGGGACAAACGTATCGGTGAAAGAAAACGCATCGGTGCAGAGACAAGTTCTTTGAAATTCTTGAAAAAATTTAGACGCAGTCTCGCGATCGCGCGCGCTCTTTGCACGGTGCAAAGGGTACGCGAACCAGTGGAAAAAAGTCGAAAGTTGCTTCGAGGCTCGTGCCAAGCAGATCCTCGTTGTTAAAAGCGACACGCCGGCGTTCGACGATTACGATATTTAAGATCAATCGGCCGGCGAGCGTGTTTTTCCCCGGTTCTTCTCGACTCGGTTAATTATTCGGCTGGCGAAAAATTCAACGATCCCGCGGTCCGTGGCGGAGAAAACGAGCTTCGCCCGACGCGGCTGCCTCGTAAATAAATGAAATCGAACGCGGCAGGCAGGTGCAAAGGCTACTCTCCGTATCCGAGTACCAGCGTCGTCGCGGCTGTATTCCAAGCACACGAGCAGCGTCGGACGAAGCTCGCCTAATTCGTGCTCGCGAAACGGTCGATCGCGATTACGATTCATTATCCGCGGACGTAATAGCGCACCTTTGTTCTTGCTAATTATTGCGAAATTCTAACCAGCCGTTCGATGACGATGCAACGAGGCTCGAGGCGGGGGACAAGAAGCCGCAACGATCGAGGCCGTTCGAACGCGCGACGATGCCCGAGATTCGACCGATCGCGCCGAATGCTCTCGATCCTCGCTGCCGGATAAAGTCGTCCAACCGCGTGCGACTCGATTCGAGACAGATTGTATCTTCCGTGTAATTTTTCTCGTTTTTCGTCTGCTTCCTTTTTTTCTTCTTTCGTTTTTTTCGTTTTTTTTTCGACGACGACGACAGCAAACTGTTACAGGCACCATTGAGCGATTCGAGACTGATTGTATCTCTTTTATCCACTGTTAATCACCGTCAGCAGCTCTCGAATCGAAGAATCCTCCGCGTTTATAAAATTGAAGATTCTCTCATTTCTTATTGCTATCATTAAAAGCGATTAATCGGGACTGTTTAGGTGCAACGCTGATGCAACGAAAATTAGCGATTGGTTGATTCGGGGGGCGTGGCGTAGACCTCGAGTAGGAGTGGCGTTGCCTGCAATAAAATTTTATGGCAAAAAAGTCTTCATCTTCAAAGCTCTTCTGGGCCTTTCAGTGAGACGAATCGTGCAATTTTTTTTTATTTGAAAGTACAATTAATCTGGATTTTAAAACACGCGCTCTACGAACCTACGCAAATACGTACGCTCTTTCAAACCCTTTGGTTTTTCAGTGGCCACCCTGTACTGTGTTTGTGAATCTGCAACAAATACAATACTTCGTAACAAGTACTGTACTTTGAGCGAAATTGCAAGTAACCACGGATAGTAACGAACAGAAAAAAGGAGGAGGGGAGGAAAAGAATCATTCTTCGAACGCGCGTGTTACAATTCTTCCCTCGTTTAATCTCGTTTCGCTGCGACGACGATGCAACAAATAAGCGAAAAAGAAGACCTTCGAGCGGCGAACACGCGATCTGTGTCCGCCAGCTAGCAGCGTCCGCGCTTGGAAGACGAGATCGTCCGCGGGTTTCGCTGCGGTTTTCGGTCATTTTTATCGGTTATTTCCATCGGTCGGCCAGACATCGGTGATCGATGAGCGCGATCGGTCTTGCCGCGTTTTCACGCCGCGGATCGGCCGGGCTTATTCGACACACCGAGAGAGAGAGAGAGAGAGAAGAAAAGAGGAAAAGATATCGGGCAGTGGACTAGGAAATGGACGTCGAACCGCTTTCGTATTCGTGGAAAAAGAAACTCGTCCCGAACAGCAGCGTTCGATCGATGCTTGATCTTGAATCGTGGCTGGCACACGCCTTTACGGTACTCGGGCACGTCTTTGCGACTTTACTTTTTCGCAACGAAAGAAAAAAGAACCGTAAAGAGCCCCTCTCCGCCAGTGTGTTCCGGCTTCGTGTACCGATCGTTCTTCTTACACAATATCGTTCCACGCGTTGATCTTGTTGTGCTCTTCGTAAGTACTCGCGGACCCGTCTGCGTCTACGTCGAAATCGATCGACGCGAGCCATTCTTTTGTTGTTGATATTGCGAAAATTGTGAAAACCCTTGTTGAAAAGTTTAGTCGTGGCGTGACAATTGCGATGGCCGTGTTGCGACGATTAAACTCACGCTCCGCAGGATGGCAATTTGATTTGCCAGGGAGGCAGTTCCAGAATGAGCGTTGTTAACGGTGAATTTTTTTAAAGCGAAAATTTAACTTTCGCGCGTTGCGCGACGCACCATCAACTGCTCCTTAATTAACAGCCTTTTAGGCTTCCTCCGCGTCGAAAAAAAATCCACTTTTTGAATGATAAAAATCACGCGTCACGGGAGATGCTTTGTGTTTGAGTAATTCTCTTTGAAGTAAAAGCTTGCGTGTCCTATTCATCTCGTTATAAGGATTTTCTGTTCCTCTCGCTTCAACGTCTCCGATAGAATGGAAATTCTACGTTTCACCTGTTTCACGGTAGTTTCAGCAAAGTCATTCGCACGGTACGAATTGTTTTTAGCGAGTTTTTAGTGACTTGCGCCGATTGGCTGCTCAGCCCTGTGCGCAATAAAACGCGCAATCGATCGAGATAAGGACGAGATTTCCTATAATTTAGCCGATGCGATGACGAAGCGTGTTCCTGTTTTTCCGTAAGCGACTTTCAACTGACGCTGCTGCAACGTCGTGCCATTCTCAATAACAGTAATCGATGACGTACGTTACTGAAGCATCGCGCAATTTTCTGGTTGATATTTATATTTATACTTTCTACAGAATTCGCGATTGAATTCCTCGGCAGTCGGTTTTTCGTAGCCGATTATAGTGTTTGAATAAAAAAAAAAAAAAAGTGTGCGAATCACACGAATAGTCGCAATAGTTCGCTCCAAAGTAAGCGTTAAAAATATTTGCAACGCCCCTCCGTTTCTCGATCAATGGAGTTGATTAATGAAGCAGATACGGCCTCAAGGCCGCAAGGGCTCGATTCAAACAAGGGTCGCGCGTTCTTACATTTTGCGCACTTTTGCATCGGCACAATGCGGGAAAGCTGCCATTGTGCACGATTCTCGTTCGCGCGCAAATAGGAACGAACGAGTCGCTCTTCGAATCGCTGAGAAATCGTTCATCCGTGACACTCGGCGAGCACGTCGACAGTTCCTTTTCCTCTTCGGGTTAATTGTCGAGTCGCGCGTTCGCGGCGATCCTCGTCGGAACGGCGAAAGATCCAGGCGTCGAGATCCGAGAAGGTGAGTCAAAGTCGGCGCGCGGCGAGAGGAACGAAAAAAAGTGCGGTCGTGCTGCAAACGTTGGGCATGGGATCTGGATTGGTCGGCACGCATCGGACGTCGATTCCAGTGAGGCGATCGTGATTGGTGATTCTGGCAGCGGATCGCGAAGAAGCGGGCAGCGGGCAGCGGGAAGCGCAGTCGGTTTTCTAAACCGGTCGTCGTAAAAACCTGGCCTGGCCTTCGGGGCGGCCGCCATTTTAGAACGTTGTAACATTTGACAGTCGCGGCCTGCCCAATAACCTGGGCAGGTTGATCATCCATCATTCGTTACGAACCGCTGGAGGAGAGATGCCTCGAGCGACATGCAAATCGCACACGTTAACTCGCATCGTCAGTCCGAAACACGCAACCGAACGGTCTCTCTCTCTCTCTCTCTCTCTTCTGATTTCGAGCCGCTTCCGGCGGGAATTAGATTATTCTCAAACTTCTTTCTGCTCTGAAAGTGGGGATTTTAGCGGAGGTAACCCAGAAAATCGAGCCTCCAGATGCAACGCTGGTGCAACGAAAATTAGCGATTGGTTGATTCGGGTCACGTGATTCATAACTTAATCGACGCTCAATATAATATAATGTAATTAATCAATACAAGTGATTAACGTAGCTTGATCGAACCTGGAGGTACGAATGTTAATGACGTAGAAAATAATTGTCCATCAGACGACGAATGTAATTTTCGTCGACAAAGTAGCTGGTACGGCGCGTGTTTTCCGGGAAGTCGAACCGCGACGCGAAAAAGGCGCACAAAGAACGTTCCGTATCAACGTTCTCATTCAAGACGGTAGCATTGAAGAAGCACGCGGAAGCGAGCCGTCTTTCGAGTTGTCGCAATTGAATCAAACGACGCTCTCGAGAGTCGCGGCAAGTGCACGCTTTGATACCTACTTTGAGAACACGCGTAAACGGAACTTGACGCCTGAGAGAGAGGTACACACCGTACACACCTACCATCGTTGAAATTTCGTCTAAAGTCGGTGACGAGTTTGCCGGCACAAGAATTCCGGGAAATTTTCGACTCGGTCGAATCGAATCGAATCCGATTTATCTCGATACGTAGACGCCAGCGGCTGCGATCTTGGATTTCTAAACGGAGAGGAACGCTTTCGCTTTCGTTGAAATTCTTTTTACTTTCACGAAGTAGTTTTTGTTTTCGTTAAGACGATACGAATGAGGTTTCCACCGTGAAAGTTCAAGCACCCAGAAAATCGGGCCTCTTCGGGTGCAACGCTGACGCAACGAAAATTAACGATTGGTTGATTCGGGGGTCACGTGATTCGCGAGGGGCAGAACTCGAGTAGGAGTGGCGTTGTCTGGGCGTATCGATAAAATTTTATGGCAAAAAAGTCATCTTCGAAGCTTCTGGGCCTTTCAGTGAGACGAATCGTGTTTCACGATACGTTTATCAGAAAGAAATACAATATTTCGTGGAAATAAAAATACGGGATTTCTGCAAATATATTTGACAATGATGTTTTTTTTAAAAAAGTGTAGAATTAACTAATTGTAATAACTGGTTACACGAAGATCACCATCTTACAATTTACTGCCAAATGATCATTTTCGAAATTTTACCATTTCGACGAGACTCTCGAAATCCTTAATTGGTTATTACCGTTACCAATTGATCCAATTGACTTCCAAAGACACGATAATTTCCACATAAACCCCACGATCCCGCAGTTTTCCAACGGCCGAACTCGAGGTTTGCTCCGGCGAAATAGCACAGACGATTCGTTCCTGGGTGCTTAACGAGTTCGAGGAATGACCCCGCCGTGTGCGTTGGTTCCGAGCAGCGGAAGGCAGCGGAAACGGTGTTTCGCAATTACGCGCGTTACACGCACACACACGTGCGGAGGCGCGTTTACCCTGCTCGTATCCTCACGCACCCTCACGTTGGTACCGAACAGCGGAGCGCGCTCGTTTTTTTTTAATCGAGATGCCACTTAACGAGCAAAAACCGAGTTCTAACGCGTAATGATCGTCACGCATCGGACTTTCTTCCCTCTGCCCTAACCTCTGCCTGTCTCGAAAAATCTATCATTGGAAAAATTACACATACGCTTTGTGTATTATGAAACCGGAGGAAGCGAGCAAAAGGTAGAAAACAACACACGTGCACACAGGGGAGAACATTTCATCGATACGCAAACATTTGGATCACTCCTACTCGAGGTCCACGCCACGCCCCCTCGCGAATCACGTGACCCAGATCAACCAATCGCTAATTTTCGTTGCATCAGCGTTGCAACGCTTTCAGTGATAATAATTCCGATGAAAAATCCTGCCAAACAGGGTTTCCAGAGACGAAGAAATCGGACGGTAAGTGGGCTCGATCGGTTAATTAGGGCTGTTGGCCGAGAGAAATTAATTTAGACGAGAGTCTCGGCTTCCTCTGGCCCTATCCGGGGAGAGTGTACACACAGGCACGATAACAACCCGAGCCATCGATTCGATGGGCGAGTAGCGGCGTTTTAGCCTAATGGACATCCTCGGTCGGCGAGGATCGTTTCGACACACGAGTGATTTGCAACGGCGGGATAATAATACGAGAACCGGTTTTGTTTTCGATTACGTCGCGAGCCGATATCGGGCGCGAGCATTCGAACGATCGATAAGTACGCTTCGTCGGTGGCTAGCGAGGAGAGGAGACGAGAGATGGGATCTACCGCGAAAAACGATCGACAGAAGGGGATACCTTAGGGCCCGGTTTTTACTTCGGCCAACCGGTCGGTCGTTGGAAAGGTTTTTCGTGGAATCGCGATAAACGACACACCGGCTGAAATATCCGATTTAATTGCAGCGAAGATTGCGCGTCGTCGTCGTCGTCGTCGTCGTCGTCGTCGGCCGTGTTTAATTGCCTCCGCCCCGGTATTCTACGCGGCGGTCGAGAACGAAATTTCTGCGTGTTCGAGCAGCGAAAACCGGAGCATTCCCGCCGATACGCTTGTAAACGATCTTGTCCGCGGGCCGAACCGCTCGCTGAATTGTCTTTTGTGTCTACCTGCATTCAGCCGGTGCAGGTAAGTACACTTATCCAGCTGCGGGCACCAATTTACATATTTGCCATACGCGTCGTCGAGGCAAGGACGTTCCGCAAACGAGTAACACTCGAGGGAAGCCCGAAAACTCGGAGACGTTTCCGAGCGAGCCAAAACGCCGAAATTTTTGAAAAAGATTTGTCAAATTTCACGACTGTTCCTTTTCTTGGAATATTCTCTTAGGCCTGATCCGTCAGTGTCAAATTTGTTCGATACGCGGTGGCCACTGAGAAACTCGAGGATGTTTTTGAAAAAAATTAAGAAAAAAAAAACATGCGTTTGCAAAAGTTATTTTTGTTATAGCCTTGATCTCAGTGACCACCCTGGACATGGAAAATGAACGTCAAAGTGCAACGAAATTTCACAAGTTTGATTTCGAGACACGTGCAACTTTTTCCAACATCCAGAATTAAATTGTTACCACGACATGGTGATAATTATTAACGCAAATAAATTATTACCTCTCATCACTAGACTCGTTGAAACAAAGAAACCAATTTTTGTTCGCTTTTCTGTGTCGCCGCGTCGATATTCTGTTACAAATTTATTGAAACTTTGCGACAGATTTATTATTAAACGAAATTACGTCGTTTATCGATCTTGCTTTTCGAAATGTTGGAACGTGGCTTGCCAAAGCTGGTATTTTAGTACCCATTTGAGGGTAGGGTAGGGTAGACAGGGGTCGAAAGTAAGGTCGAAAGGGTGAAAGTAACGAGTTAAATATTTCACAAAGTTTCGGCTGTACGACGAGGTATTATATTTGGCATACGCGCGGTGGTTACAAAAAGTATCCGCGCGCACCCCCCGGTTTTCCAATGAAGCGTCTTTTCATCGAATCTCACACATCATTTTCGTAATGTCAAACAATGTGAAATGCAATATACGTACTCGGATTTAATTAACTAGCACGTGTAAATTGCTTTTTATTAGTATCATAACGCGTATTGTATTGTAATAAAAAGAAATAATTGTATAAAATTCGGTATTTTTCAAAATTTCGTCAAACCAAATTACCAATCTTCGTTAATTACTAATCTTCCTTGACAATTGGATTATTCTGCAAGTTCGAATAAAAAGTCATCCTGCCTTCTACGCGATTTTCGCACCCTCGAATTTCCCATAAACACGTACAAAAGTTCGCAAGTTCGATCCGTTAATATCGTACTAATCTCGGTGCTCTCCAGCGTTTCATAGTGAAACGCACCGGAGGCGTGGAATTTTCGCTTTTCTTTCGAGGCGTATCTCCCGGATATAAAACGATCCCGACGAAAAGGAATCGTCGACGTAACCGTACGTGCGAATCGCATGCATCGCGACACGGTCCTGTAATAAACGGGCCCGTGATCCCGGCTGATTCGAATCCTCGGGGAGGAATCTGAGGAGAAGGTCGTTGCAGGCGACCCGTTAAAATTTCACGACCATCTCTCGCGACGGAGAGTCGTAAAAAAAAAAAAGGGAAAAAAAATTGAAACCATCGATCTCGCAGCCATCGCGCTTCCTATCCACCTGCAGCTCTCCTTCGACGTTTCGTCGCAAACTCGAGATATCCTGTTTTTTGTAGCGTTTTACGAGCTACGTGTGCGGATGAACAATTTGTGACAAGAGTGTGTGAACTTGATCAAAGACTACGAACGAACAATCGAAAGTGGCTTAAACTTGTGGACTCGTCGGTCTGTAAAATTGAAAGTGTTTGAAACTATTAATAAATTCGTAAAATGTTCCAGATTATTTAATGTTTAAAATTATTATAAATAGAAAGAGTGGAATGGAGACAATGGTTATTATCGAAGATTAATGGAAATTTATCCTATATTATATAGACGAAAACCCACGTAAAATGATTACAAGGGTGTGAATATTGAAATGTTGGAACGATTCGGATAAGAGACGCTCTGTTCTAAAAATTTGTGTAAAATTGTTCATTGCATTAAACGTGTATTAAGCTTAAATAATTCACGTATACGTGTGTGTGTGTTTCTATTAAACTCGATAATCTCAATATACAATATACTTTTAAACTTAAAAAACTTTTACTGATACGCAAACATTTGAATCGAAAACAAATTACAGGCGCGATCGCTCAGTACCAAACAACGCCACTCCTACTCGAGATCTGTTCCACGCCCCCTCGCGAATCACGTGACCCAAATCAACCAATCGCTAATTTTCGTTGCATCAGCGTTGCACCTGAAGAGGCCCGGTTTTCCGAGTTAGCCCCGCTAAAATTACTTTCAGCGATAATACCAATTTTCAACGGTATCAGCTATTCAAATACGATGTAATACCTACTCGCAAACGATAGTGCACATGTACATACGTATAAACGATAGTATTGCGCGTAAGGTGAATAGAATTTTTCTAATATAATTCAATGAATGTTGGTAAGAAGAATAGCCAATGTTGCATAATAATGACAAGGTTTCATCCAGAAAAGAAACGCGAGATGTAAAAATGTCGCAGGCGACTGGCAACTAATACCGGCAACGCGTACGCTTACGGACGCGCATTTACATTTTTCTGAAATTTACATTTTTCGTAAATATCGAGGAAACTAAATCTCGGACGACGTATTTGAACCTTTTCCTGGATAATAATGCCAACTACGGTGTCCGTCGTCGAAATTTTCGGAAACGATCGGAACGATATTGAAATAAAAGGTTTTGCGTCGGCTATTTGCGTCGGCGAGCGTAGAAAAGTCGCGAGAATTAACGATTCGTCGGTGTTTGCAACAAAATATACATCAAACTTTTAATGGAATCGTACTAGCTGTCCAATCACTCGCGCATTCGTCGTGGAAATTTTCGAGAACGCGTTGGCGAACGCGAGAAGAAGGTGGTAAAGGTAAAAGCCAGTGATCGAGACGTTGGCACCGGTGCAGTGCCAAAGTAAGGTAAGCAGGCGAGTATCCTGACAGGAAGTCGACGAAGCGCAGCAACCGACCCGAGACAAAGAGCACAGAGGGCCATGAGCGAACAAGCGCGTACACGCGGCACAAACAGCACCATCGTCATCGTCGTCGTCGTCGTCGTCGTCGTCGTCGTCGTCGTCGTCGTCGTCGTCGTCCGTCGTCGTCCAGGTAGGAACGAGAGCCAGTGAGTCGCAGTATTTGGGACAAGGTCAGAAGGTTCTGCGCTCCCCGGCTTCGAGACGCTGAGAGCCTGCACGCTGCACTTTCACTTTGCCTCCGTGACTACCGCGTGCATCGGCGAATTGCCACTTCGCGGACGATACTCTCTGCCTTTTCCGTTTCAGCCTCGAACGGCTGGTCGTCCACGCCGCTCGCATTGTCCGTGCATTCTCTGCTCGCGGCGCGACACGCGGAGACCCGTTGCGTCCTCTCCTTCCCCCCCCCTCCCCCCTCGTCGCCGTCGCCGTCGTTCCTCCACACTCCGTCGTTCTTCCATTTTATTTTCGGTATTTTTAATTTCTATAGTTTGCTACTTTCCTGTTTGCTCTTCCCCTATTTGCTCTGTTTCATTACTCCGACTCGTTTCGTACTTGCGCGCTGTCTCTGTATTTTTTTTTTAATCGTCCGCGTCTGTCTCGCTTTACAGAATATTTCATATTCCGCCGGTTTTATTCCCCGCACTTTTTTTTTTTTTTTTTTTTTTTTTTTTTTTTTTTTTTTTTTTGTATTTCTACGTACTTCGATTTATGGAATACCTTGTTTTCATCGCTTCACGGTTTAACGGTTATCTTCCTCGATTGCCAGATATATATCCAACGAGCGGAGGCGAAGACGCGGATTTTGACAAGACACTTGGACGATGGGTGGGTGAGTGGGTGGGAGGGGGACGAGATAGCCGATAGACGAGGCGCAAAAGTTTGCAAAACGAGGCCGTGCGCGGTTATTTGTAAACCGGCGGATAACGTAAGCGGTGGCATGCATTCGCATGTAAATTGCAGGCGACACGCCGCAAAGGCCGGACAACGACACTTGGACGAAACGCGGTGACGCGTGGTTCGATGCAACTTTTTTTTTTTTTTGTAACGAAAATTCGATACTACCCGCGCGCGCCCGCGCGCGTGCATACGTGCCTACGACAAAATCAATTAACCGCGAGCGTAACAAACCGGATATTCTGTCAGGAATATCAACCGGCGGGCAGTAGGCTCTCTGATTTTTTTTCCCTCCCTCCCCACTGCCCGCTGTTCGGAGTACAAAGACGCGTGCCGGCCCGCGTGTATCATTGTCGAAAAAAAAGCGCGTGCGGGGGAAAATTTGATTACCGCAACGACGCGCGGCAAAAAATCGCAGCGGTAACCGGGTAAGCTCTGACGAGCGTAAAAATCGAAGCTCGCCGCTGTTTGTTGGCCCTTCCGAGGCCAACAACGATTATCGCGATACATTATGCGCGATGTGAATTTACCCTTTGTCGGAATTTTCGATATTTTCCCACTTGTAATAGAAGAACTGACAACGACTAAACTCGCGTCGAGCCGAGATCGGAATATTTTAATGCGATTCGCGATTGACTGTACGTTTTGATCGATGTCCCCGTATCGCCGTATTGATAAAATCGAGTTGCGAAATATTTATTTAATGGAAAATAGTATATTATTGCCGCAACACGTAACGAGTGTTAAAACATTGATATTGATATCTAACGAATTGTAACTATGTGTAAGTACTTTTGCGATCCCCGCAGTGTATACACACACTCGTACTTGACGCTATCTAGCACGCATATTTTCAGAAAATCGTTGAAAATTCCACGCTACTTGATATTTTGCTGAAAATCTCAAACGTGTAATACTTATTGATACTCGATGATACTAATACATAATATAATAATTGATACTTGATACTTGATAACATGATATGTAACACTTGATATAATATAATAATTGATACTTGATACTTACTAATATAATATAATATAATAATTGATACTTGATACTTGATAACATAATATGTGATACTTGATATAATATAATAATTGATACTTGATACTTGATAATATAATAGTTAATACTTGATATAATACAATAATTGATACTTGATACTTGATAACATAATATGTAATACTCGATGTAATATAATAGTTGATACTTGATACTTGATAACATGATATGTAATACTTGATATAATATAATAATTGATACTTGATACTTGATAACATGATATGTAATACTTGATATAATATAATAATTGATACTTGATACTTGATAACATAATATGCAACAGTCAATATAATATAATAATTGATACTTGATACTTGATAAATATGATATAATAATTGATACTTGATATAATATAATAATTGATAATAATTGATACTTGATACTTGATAATATAATATGTAACATTAATACTATAATATAATACAATATGTATTGATATAATACAATAATTGATACTTGATAACATAATATGTAATACTCGATATAATATAATAATTGATACTTGATACTTGATAACATAATATGCAATACTCAATATAATATAATAATTGATACTTGATACTTGATAACATGATATGTAATACTTATTAATACTTGATAATACTAATTCACACGAGATACACGCACTTGTACTCCTACTGTACTTTTTTTTCCAAATGCCTCGCACTTTCGTTTCAAAACGCGTCTTCTTTATTACACACGCGTGTGTGTGTGTGTGTGTGTGTGAACAAGACGCAACACACTTGGCCGTCGTCGAAAGAAACGGCCACTATAGATACAACGCGTGTATATATTTTTGCCCGCGACAGCATCGTCTGGTTACTGCATCCATGATTTCGTAATACATATCGCGACCCGTAAGCACGCGTTCATTTGCAACTTAACGGCTCGTTATAGTACGTATACATATATAGTACACACACGCGCGCGCGCACACACACACACATACACACACACACACGTATATACACATATCGTGTCCAATTCACCGAGATTTCATTCTGTCCGGTTCCAGCGGCGCGGCAAATTTGCTCAAGACTAACGCATCGAGAGCTGCATCGTTGCCGCGTTTTATATTTGCAATGCTAACAGACTGAGTTTCATTCGATTTGCATAAAGCGTGTACGCAAATCGGATACATTTCAGATGTACGAACGACGCACAAAGTCGATTAATGCGAGCCGCCGCGGTGTATTAAGAAATACTCTTCGTTAACCTTTTATTTGCTTTACGATACCGTTAAAACAGGAATGCTGTACCGCGCAAGAAATCGACGGCCGGGACGATCCGATTCCGACGTGTTCGAACGTTTGACGTGAAATCGGCGAAAGATTTATGTTTCATAAATGCGTGCCGCGCGCGTGTGTGTGTGTACGAAAGGTTTTGAAATTCCATTCTGTTCCACTCGTACCGCTGACAACGCGTTTCGAGCCTCGTTTGTGATCTTGCGTACGTAAAGTTCACGAGCTCCAAGAGTCTAAGAGTCTATCGGTATCTCGCGCGGCGAGAAGCGATTGTCATTGTTACGTCACGTAGGGGAAGAAGAAGTTGTAATTATTTTGAAGGAAAATAAGGTTCGTCGTTTGTTTTCTTCGGGCCTCGTAAAGTCGCGATACACGCTGCGAGGAGAAAAATTACAATACAACGTGATATTTGACGATCGTATGAATAAACTTTTACGCTAATGAGACGCATTTTTTACGAAATATGTTTTGTAAATGTGCAATTAAAACGGGTAATAAATGTGTAATTAAAATACACGTTTTACATTGTAATGCGGTAAATATAAATATTCCAGATTTTTCAAACTCCGCGAAGCAATCGCGGAACCGAGCGAAATGAAGCTGGAGGGAAAATATTGAAAATGTCAAGAAACGAACGAAATTCGTCGCACGTCGCAACATCCCAAGTCATAATTTCGTTGAAACGTGCGACACTTGCAAATCTGGCGGTGAATCGATTTCGGATGCTACTCCGGTGTGAACTATCGAGTACACCGGAAGTACACTGTGTGAAATACTTGTAATTCTATTCAATTTTTTTCTTCATCCGGCGCAAACTAGTTTCGAATTCCAAATTGAATCCACATCTGCAGATTTCGAAAGAAAGTAAAAACACGCTCTCGCTTTCGAGAATGCGCCGCAAAGGTGTTTCGATAATTGCGGATGAATTTATACTCCACGAGTCACGGAAAGTCAGAATTCTACGGAAGAGGCTCGAACAGTATCGGGCACGCTTGCAGACCTAACCTATATCTAAACCTAACCTAACCTTAAATTTGTTTCAAAGTTGGAGAGGCATATATCGTTTACATTATAGTAAATAAATAACATTAATCTTGCACAGGAAAATTAAATTTTCTTTTCGTCGACATATCCACCGCGTCCGACCAGTTTCTGTCTACTATTTGGCTCCAGATGCATTTTCCAAAAGAAAAACACTTCACTTGCAGAAAATGAAATAAATTGGGCAATAAATTGTCATAATTTCTTAAATTTGTTTCAAAGTTAGTTATACCAAACTGGGAGAGATACGTGCCAGTATTATACGTCCAGTTCTCCAAATTTATTTTTCATTTTCTGCAAGTGTCTTGATACTTTTGGTGGGTGTGTGCGCGCGCATGCACGATTCGTTTGAAACGAGATTTATCTCTCTTTCGACTTTCGTTCGAGTCACGCGAGACTTTGAAACACCGTTCGACGTACTTGCGACGTAGGGCTCTCGGATTCTTCGCGACGGCCAAAGATTCGAACGTGCTCGCCAGATGCTCCCCTGGATAATTCAGCGCGATATCGCGCGAAACGAACGGCGAAGCTCCAAAGTGACCGGGTTTGACGAAGCTTCGAAGCAACGAGGAGAGAAACCGAGACGAGAGGTGGCGCGTGGAGAGAGGGAAACACACAGAGAGAGAGAGAGAGAGAGAGAGCACACGGTTGCTGTCCAGCAACGGGCTCTGACACAATGGGCATTGAAAACAGAAAATAAGCGGCATTGTTCGGCGCTTTTCAGAATCGATATTTGCGAATACAGCATCGACGCGTGTCGCGAGCGCGCGGCTCGGTGATTTAAAGCAAAGATTAAAAATAAAGGGGACACGCGTGTCGAGTTTCCGTCGATGCCGGGCACCGAGGCAAGCCCGGTGTCGAGCCTTTGTTACCGCGCCTCCGGCAGACGCTGTTACCCGCGCCGCGGCACCGAAAGTAGCCAGCCGCTATTTTCCCGATAGCCGGCCGCGTGAACCAACAACAATCGTGCTTGTCGATCGTTTCGTTATATCGAACGGCCGCAAAACCGCCGCCGCCGCCGCCACCTTCTTCCGTTCCGTTTCGTTTCGTTTCGTTTCGTTTCGTTCCGTTCCGTTCCGTTCCGTTCCGTTCCGTTCCTGCTGCCGTGCGTCGCGTGCACGACACAGCGCCCTCCCTCCTCGCCGTATAGTTTCGACTCGGATAGTTTAACGTCGACCTCGTTCCGCGGATCAACCGCTCCGACCCCGAATTTTCCAACCTGCGCGTCTTACGAGTCACTCGCTTTTAATCTTCGGTCTTCTTCAGAGCGCCGTAAGGGTATAGCTCGTGTATAGGTCGAACTATACCGGCGAGTAAAAGTAGATGAAGATCGGTGGTCTTTTAATCTCCACAGTTTGAAACGTACAGAGTGAGCAGAAAGCAAAGCTTGCGATTAATATCTGACGAAAGATACATCGTTGGTTCTTCATAATTAGGTGTTCAGGGTAATCAAAATTACTGGGGAAAGGGATAACTCTCAGCTCGTGGGAATTGATAGATTCACTGCTACAATAAACGTAAATGTTCCGATATTCGAACTAATCGACGAGTAAGACATCAAATTGCCTTAACAATTAATCAGACGAACTAAGATTAATTAATTTTCTACCATCCGCTTCGATTTTGGCACGAGTCTTATTCGGTTAACTTTAACTTTACCCCAGGAACAAATCGCCAAATTTCAATCCCTGGCTCACTATGCTTCGACACCAGATTGATGCCCGATCGAGTAACGGAACAAACCGTTCTGCCGATTTGATATAAATTAAATTCGATATTTCACGTACAAATGTACGCTAAAGTTTAAATCTTGCGCGCTTCAATTTTCCTTTTCCTTTAAAATCGGCACAAACTTTCCGGACGAGCCAATATATTCGACAGTTTAGCTCGCACCGTTTCCCCTACCTTCTGCTCTCGTCGTTCAGTGGACGCCCGTTAAACGCGCAATCCGCGAGAAAGGATTTACGAATCTCGTCGCCCTTAATAATAATTTCAATAAATTCACTCGAGAGATACCGACGTAATCGTATTACCTCGTCGCTGTGTTCGCCGGTGCGTACGAGCAAAGGGTTAGTTTGCGCGTAATTACAGCGGCACACCGTGTAATTACGTAAAACTTACGCGTTCGTACGCGACCGGCTCGGCCGTAATTTTTCTTCTGTTTTTTTTCTGTTTTTTTTCTCTCTCCCTCCCTCCCTCCCTTCCCGGGGTTCGAATCGACCGTCAAACCTGCTCGCTCTTTGATCAACTCGGATAGATGGTTTCTCGCGTTCTGACAAGCAAATTAGAAAAGCCTCGAACGCGTCCCACGACGGTCGCACACCGCGTCGTGGGGTTTCAAAGATTCCGCGGCGGAGCGACAGGGAGAGACGGATCCGAGCGGCCGACGCGACGGAGAAAGAAGGCGAAGCGAGATCACGAGTGAAACAGAGGGACGAGAGAGAGAGAGAGAGAGAGAGAGAGAGACGTCGTTTGGTTGGAGTTACCACAGCGATCCAGCGGCTTGATCGATCGGCACGATCGTCGTCCTTGAAGTGGTCGACGTCTCTCTCGGCGTACGCAGAGAGCCGGAGGAACGAACGAACGAACGAACGAAAGGAAGAGACGACGTGGAAAAAAGAAAGAACGAGAGAGAGAGAGGGAGAGAGAGAGAGAGAGCGTGGTTGGCAAACGTACGAGATGGAAGGCCCCTCTGCCCGATACTGGCAACCCACGACAACTCGAGTTAGAAGTTTCTTTGTCGCGTTAGCATGGCGGCATTCGGCAGTGCACATGCCGCGGTCTAAGCAAGATGGCCGTCTCTCCTGTCGAAAGGAGGGGTGGAGAGGAACCGGGGACACGGAGGCAGATGGGGAAAGGGGGACGAATTCAGGCTGTTGGAGGCCGCCCGGTTCCAACTCGCATTAGAGAACACTCGAAGATTATTACTCGCGTGGAGTCGACCGCGTGATTCTCCGGCATTCGCGCCGATAAATCCGACCGATCTCCTCTTCTAACGTCTTTCTTTCTCTTTTTTCTTTTTTCTCTCTCTCTCTCTCTCTTTAACTGCGATTCTCCGTATCGCCAACCGATCTTTCCCGTGCAATTCGAATTCGAATTGGCGCGCGCGCGCGCGCTTTCCAAGAGCCGCGGCTGCGCAGTCGTGCGTAAATTAGGTACGTTTGGACGAAACATCGTCGAGAAAACTGGTTCTCCGAATTTGACCCGAGGTATCCTAAATCAGGCTGTTTTTCGTTAGTTTGGATAAAAATGGAAATTATAAACGTCACGCCGTGCGAGGGTTGTACGATACGATTCGAGAGATCAATCTAATTTTAATTTACAAAAAAAAAAAAAAAAAGAAGAAGAAAACATTGGCGCAAGCGTCAGGTAAAATTACAGTACACTTCGAATTTCTAACAATTTAAAATTTATCTGCCAGTCAAGCGTAAGTTGCAGGCGTAATTACGACAGCTGATAACAAAGTAAAATGTTCGTTAAATATCGTTATCTCCGCACCGTTACTAATAAACAATACGTATATCTAGTCTATAATTTCGTGCTAAGAGATACCGCGCGAATTAATCTAATTGACGCGAACGAAGATTATGATCCAACGGAGAATTCAAGTCGGACGATTTTCCCCCGCGAGAAAGAAACAAGTATACTCAAAAATCTTGGGACTTTTGAGTAAACATGCAAAAAATTCAAGTGTTAAAAGTAAAGAGAAGAGGAGAAAAGATTTTATTTTTCAAAGTAACGCGCCGTGCTCGACCTTCCTCGCCGTTATAAATCTCCGCGCGCGAGGAATCATCGTTTCGGTACGCGGATCGAGCCATCGATCTTCGACGCTCGATCGAAGGTTGGGAACGTCGTTGTTCCCGCGAAACAACGAGAGCCGCTTCCGCGGCTTTCTTTCGACGACGGCCTCGAAAACCTCGATCGAAATTAAGGATCGCCGATCGCGAGACGCGACAGCCGATCGCGCGCAGCGATCGTGTTGCACCTTGATCGCGCGGCGACCAAGTCAAGGTTGCGAAAGAGACGCGCTCGCGCCGATCGGTTTCATTTTTTCTCCAAGAGATTCGAGCCTGGAGACGAGATCGTTTCAGAACGCCGTTTGACGTTCCGACGGACGATTTTTAAATCGCACCGAGAGTTAGTACACGAGCGCGCGCGCGCGCGCGCGAGAGAGAGAGAGAGAGAACGTGCACGGTAAAATTTCACGGCAAAACAAGTTACGTAAAGTTGAAACGCGTCGTAAAAGAGCGTTCCTAAAATTACCAGTTACGCAAAGGGGGGACTACGTCTTCGATTGTGAAACGTCGAGCGACGCGCAATCGATTCGCGTTTAGCCGCCTCTTCTTGGGGAATTCATAGCCACCGGCGAAGAATCGACGATTTGCATTCGACGATTGGGATTGGAGGCAACCCGAAGAGGTGTTTCTGAAACACGGCGAGATACGTGCAACGTGTACGCGGTGGCTACGTGTACATTTTTGTACGAATTCGCGGAAACGGAGAGAGAGGGAGCGACGCGAAAGGCGAAATGGCAATGGTTTGTCGGTCGGTCGGTTCAAAGATCGGCGCATCCGTTTAAATTGTTCGGCGAATCGAAGAGACTAGGTCGAGGAGGCGAGTCACGGTGTCACGAAGTGCCTCGAGAAATTGGACGTGCGGCCTGTGAAGGGCATTTCGTAACGCGATTGCCGAGAAGATTGGCATAGGTATATAGAAGATCAGAAGACGATGGAAAATCTCGGTAGTTCCAAAGGTCATTTTCTGCGGCTTTACGACCGTCGTCCCGATAGATACCTACTTTCGCGTCGGCAGGAGCGAAGAAAAAAAGAAAAAGAGTGTGAGAGAGGCAGAGAGAGAGAGAGAGAGAGAAAGGGGTGGCGTAACGAGTTACGCGACTGTACTACCGCACGCTGCCGCTGCACACCGTCTAATAACCAGAGCCGCGTTCGTGAATCCACCGTCGTGATTGTGCCGGCAACTTTGCTGCTATTTTATTGTTAATTCTGTCCTTGATCGGTTCGAAAAAAAAACTTTTGCGTAATAACGAATTGAGAAGTAACCGCGCGAACCACACACGCTTCCATAAAAACGATTCGTTTCACTGAGAAGGAGAAGCAACCCAGAAGCGACTGTTCCGACTAGGAAATGAAGAGACAAGAACGTTCGAATCGATAGAAAACAAATTACAGACGCGATCGCTCGGTAGATCTACCAGACAACGCCACTCCTACTCGAGGTCTGTTCTACGCCCCCTCACGAATCACGTGACCCAAATCGACCAATCGCTAATTTTCGTTGCATCAGCGTTGCACCTGAAGAGGTAACCGATTTTCTAGGTTACCCCCCCGCGCTAAAGTCACTTTCAGTGATGGTATATAGATCGTGAGCGTATCGGAAATCGAAACGTAACGGACAACGAAGAAACAATTTATTTTTCCTTTTTTCTTTGTTTTTAGCTGTGCGCTGTTCGATCGACGTTGGATAATTCGCGTCGCCACGGGAAACCACGTACGTTGGTTCAGTCAAATTTCGAGAAGGATTCCCCTTTCAACGAGTCTCGGATTAGACGCGCGTTGCGGCTCGATGATGGAAGGTAAGCGCGCGCTCGCTCGCGTGTGCGGGCTCGTGTCAGGAGTGGTTTGTGCCACTGACTGGCCAGTTCGTTTCTAGGACAGCTAGTTTTTCACGCGATTTTCGCGCGACACACACACACACGCGCGCGCGCGCGCCTGCCTAACCTATACACCGAGGTATGGCCTAACCTTCTTTCTTGCTCGCGATGAAATTGCGATCGACGCTGGCGATAATGCTATGCCGCGGCTAGCCAGCCAGGCGGCCGCCCAGTTCGCCAGGCCTGTTTCACGATTTTTCTCGTTCTCGGTGCGAGCGCGCGCGCGCGAGCAACACCCTCCCCTTCGAATCCTGTCGGACGTTTACGTAATTCAAGGCTTTTCGATCGAATGACGAACCGAGGAAAAATGCTCGCCGATACATCCGCTTCGATCTCTTTCTTCCCAAAGATGGAGCCTTCGGCTCGAGAAATTGACGCGTACGCGCCGACGAGTTCCAATTTTCCCGTCCTTCTCGGAGGAGTCCGGAGGAGAGCAATCGATCGATCGGGACGAGATTAATTTCCGTTCTCGTTCGGAAAACCTATCTAAAACCTGCGGGGAAAGTACAGGAGGTGACGAGAAACTAGACGTCTCACCGAATTTTCAAGAAGCTCCTCTCTTTTTCCTTCGTTTCTTTTCTTTTCGTTTCTTTCCTTTTCTCTCTTTCTCTCTTTCAGTGCGCCTTGAAACGCACGTGTGGCTGTCGAGTGTCAGAGGTTCCGGGCAGAGGTCTCCCGTCCATAAAGAGACGCAGGCGACGCCGAATGCAAGAGAGGACAAAACCGGCGATGCGTTTCGGTGCGTAGCGTTCGGATCGCAGTCGATCGCGTGTGCAACGTACCTACGTTGCACCTACACGTACGCATATTACACACACGTGTGGCGGAGACTGTAGGAGAGCGTTTCGCGCGACCGCGTGCTCTCCGTCTCGATACTCACGACCGGCGGAGCGGTGTGAGTGCGTGTGGACGGGCACCAGGAGCACGGGTATGTGGCACAAGGCCGACATTAGCATCTCTACCGGTATACTCCCTACCATTTCGCATCGTCGTCGTCGTCGTCGTCGTCGTCGTCGTCGTCGTCGTTGTCGTCGTCGTCGTCGTCACAACTCTATCCGCAGAAACCTGTATTCCGGTTATCTTGCTTTTGCGAGAACGGCGAGAGAGACTGGCGTCGTCGCCATCGTGAGAAGTCGGAGGACCTCCTACTACTCCACCGACGGTGTTGTCGGCGGAGTACCCCACGGAAACCGTTTCGAATGGACGATACGATCGTTCGACCGGCGGGATTTTTCGACGGAGGTGGCTCTGTCTCTCTCGGTTATCTGCACCGCCACGCGGCACCTACGGGACGCGGGATGCCGTGTCCTTTGTTCTCCTCCGCACTCTTTGCCGATTCCGTTCGCCGGGGCTCGCGCGTTATTGCCGCGTTTGGAGCCGTAAACGTCGGAGATTTTCGTCGGGCGACGCGTCCCCGATACCGCCGTTACAACGTCGTTTCCCTGCGAATTTTCTCTGGAAGCTCGCTCGGATTGGAAGCTACGCGACCATGGTTGACCGTACGAGAGGATTCGCCACCTTTGCTCCTTTCCGGCGGAAATTATTTCAATTACAAAATTATCAAAAAAACGACATTACATTTGTAGAATGTATAACGCATAATAATGTTACAGTTGTGGAATAAAATATTATATTTGTAGAATATCGTGATGCAACTACTAAACTTGTTTGAGCTAACGTGCAATTGCAAAATGTTTGGAATTCTCGGATATGTTGCTTCCTTCCCGGCGAAAATTATTACAATTGCAAAATTTAAGTATTTCAATTATAAAATTATCAAAAAAAAAAAAAAGAAAACGATATTATATTTGTAGAATATGTACGTATGATAATATTATGGTTGTCGAATGGTAAAATGTTTGGAATTCTCAGAAACGTGTGGAACAATTATTTCACCAGTTTCTTTATTCTCTCGATTTCGGAATTGAAAATTTCGGATTAAAGAGAAGCGACAACGTGTTAAATCTTTGAATCTAAATTCGAAGCTAATTGCGCAACGATAAGGCTGAACTATGCAAACTCTGAGTCTCCTCTCGGTGAGAATTGAGAAATTTCTTCCGAGGCAGACGCCAAAGTAGCGAAATTGACCGCCTTGGCAGCTCCGGTTTCGAAGAAAGACCGGGCCCAAAAAGGAGAGTCTATGCACTTTCGAAGGAAATTTCGCTGGTCGATTATCCAGGTCGTCGACTCGCCGATCGAATCTCCGCCGCGCTCTCTCGACTGGAAGGAGTCCGTCCGTCCTCCGCTGGTAGGCTCCGATAAGTAATGGGGCATCGAGTGACACGTTGACCTGGATGACCGCTGAAAACTCGCGACGACGACTCGCGCACCGCGCGCCGGCTGGATTTAGCCGGTGGATGCGAATTGGCGAGATTCTAGCGCGCTGCTAGGCTCGTCCGTACGGTGAAACAGTAGCGACCGGATGTCTAACGAGCATAGATTCTCCTCTCTTCTCTCGTCTCCTTTCAAAAGACGCCGATCGTCTCTCTCTCTCTCTCTCTCTCTCTCTCGGCCTCCGAGTGGACGCTGAGACGAGAAATCGGACAACGATCCGCGCAAGAAACTTGCTCGCTCGCCTGTGACGAGAATCTCAAACAATATCGACATTTTTCTATCTATTTTCGCTGGCCGGCCAGACGCGGCCGCGGAAAACTTTGAGACACGCTCAGACAGTTTCTTCCTTCGCACTCTCTCGTAACTTGGTTCGTTTCTACGAAGGAGAGGCACGGTTGTTGTAAGTAAATTACAATATGCGGCGGGTAGACGAAATAAAATTTTTAAATTTTTTTATCTCGAACATCCGCGTAAAACTGTGAAACTGCGGTAACCTACGTTTCCGACCTGTCGAGCGTCCGCAGACGTAAATACGATTCAATTTAATTTAATTACGACGATAATGAAAGAATTAAGAAATTTAATCGACGTGACGTTCGCGCGCCCAAATGCAAACGAGACACTTGCGAGATACGAGTGGAGGAATTATTGCGCGGAGAAAGATTCTAACACTTGCACTTGTCGGGCTGACGAGACCAATTTCCCGGAGTTTTTCGGAGAAACGAGAACAGAAGCGGGACACTTTTAGCGAGCAGAAAATTTCCTTTCTTCTTCTTCTTCTTCTTCTTTTTTTTTTTTTTTTTTTGAGGAACCACGCGTGTCACTGCGAAACGAGCGTAATATCGGGCCGCGTTATCGTCGGATGCACTTTGGGCTCGCAATTCGGTGCCCCACTCAACGGTACAAAGAGTTCGTTTACCCCGTTTAGACGTGTGAGCGAGGCCAGCTGCTATCGGTCGATTCATGCGCGACATTCGACGGGAACCGACCGAGACGACCGAGAGAAACCGACGGAGAAAGAGAGAGGGGAAAAGCCGGGAGAGCGACGAGATAAAGCTGAATTTAAGGCGCGATCGGGGACCCTCTCGAGAACAAACAGAACTGCGACGTCTAGACGATCGTCGCAGATATACAGGGTGTTAATAAATATATATCGGACGGGGGGGGGCGGGGAGGATATTTTTGTCAGATCGATTCTCTACGCGTCAAAACAACGAAAGAGGCGAGATTTTGCCCCGTGGTCATTCTCTCCCCGAGGGGTGTGGATTTCGGGACCACGGAGAATTCAGCCGATTATCGGCTATCGACTCTTCGAGAAAAGCAGATCTAGGTTTTAGGAATTATTTCTTAGCCTCGATCCGTTTTTCCCCGCGAAAATGGCACGTATTGTTCCATCCGTGCGTATGAAAGGAATGTGGCAATTGCGAAATTATACGGGTCGACCAAAAAAGTTTGCGTTTTCTTCTATCAATACGTTTTCGCCTTTCGGGAAACTTTGCGATCCCACGTTGAGAAAAGTTCTCGCCAGAACAAGGCAATTCTGACAGTGTTGCGCGCTATCGGGCAATTTTTTGCGAGCTCGCGCGTTTCTCTTCCTTTCGGAAGCAGAGTATTTCACTTCCGCGAAATCGACGCCAGAGATGCACGTTCTTCTTCTGAAACAAGCTTGAACTGATCAGGTATCGGAACGCAATTACTTTTCGGCCAAAGTAACCCAATAGCCAATAAGACGACAACACGATACTCTGATAATTTCAAAAGCTGAGATGTTCAACTTTAAAGATGTGTAGAAATTTACCGACATCATGACGACAGGTGCACCTGCTCTACCAAATTTGGCACAGAAAGAAATAGAAAATTCTTGCTCGATGATCTGCCATCGATCTTCGTTTCCTCGTTTCGCAATTGGCACGAAAGGAAAACGGTAAAAGATTTCATTGTCGAAAAGAGGAGAGGAAAGAGTTGTCGATTTTACCGAGATAACGTCTCGTCGACCTGGGGTAGAGTCGGGGTCCTGATCGTTTCGTTTCGCGTACGGCGGCGATTTATTTTCGGATCGCGCGCAAAGTGAACGCGAAAGCGTTTCTTCGCGGCTCTCGCGGATGAAGTAACGGCAACGAGGAAGAGACCGCGTGGGAGTCGATCGGGCAAACCAGTTTCTCGCGTTTTGACGCGTACTCGTCACACACACACACACACGCGCGCGTAGGAAAAGGGGGGGAGGGAGAAAAAAGGGGGTTTTCAGTGCGACTCTCGGTGTTGCGTCTCATTAGCATCGTCGGTACAGCTGATCGCCATCGGCGGTGAATCCGTTTCGATCGCTCTCGAAACCGACCGTTTCCCACCCGGGGGAACGGTGGCAGACGACGTGCAACGCAATTCCACGGCCACGGACACACCCGTGGTCCCGTATGCACGCCGAATGTAACGAGATCCGACGCAAATAAAAGTCCAAGATGGCTACCGCAACGCTGGACGCGCGAGTCACGCGAGCTCATTGTCAGCGACGTTTACCTGAGTGACGCTCGCCACTCTTCCAGGAACTCCAACGCTGCGAATCGCCGCGATGAGTTTTTCCGCTTTCGTCGACGACGAACGTAACGATATTTGGCATCGTAGACGATTTTTTTTTTTGTATCGTTCGTCGACAATTTATTCGTGAAACAACGAGTCATTTTGTATCACTTTGAATGAAACGACGTATCATTGGAAATGATCGCGCTGATTTAAATGGCGTTTAGCATGGCATTTCGTTGATTACGCGTTTCTTCGTGTGTGTGACTTTGTTTGAAGCCGAGTATAGTGTGTATAAAAGTTAATACACGATTTCGATCTCTTGAGAAATTTCCTCCGGAAGCAGTAAAAAGTTCAGTTGATCGAATAACAATCGAACGAGATCAGTTTGACGATGAGTGTCAACTGACCCACGACTGCCTTCCTACGTTCGTCGTAATTGTCGGCAATTATGAAATCATTCTTTCTCGTTTTATTTATTGCGAAACAGAATTATGGAAAATTCCGAAAAATATGGAGGAAGCTGTGAAGATTATTAACCTTTAAGCATGAATCACGTGACCCCCAAATCAGCCAATCGCTAATTTTCGTTGCATCAGCGTTGCACCTGAGGAGGCCCGATTTTCCGGATTACCCGCGCTAAAATCACTTTCAGTGATAAAAAAAAAAAAAAAGAAAAAAATCAAATTTCAGCGAGCAGTGTATATATTATTGTAAGGGAGTACTCATCGTTGGTGAGAGTCGATGGAAAGACCGCAAGACCGAAATCCAGCCGAGCGGATTTATCGCGATGCAGCTATAACCGGCTGACGAGTACCGGAGCTACTGGTGGTCGATCGCCGACGAAACGACACACGGTGGACAGTGTGAAACCCGGTGGACACGATGCGCCGGTCGAATGACGTTATCACCGCCGAAATAGCGTATCGATAAGGTCTCGTCTCTCGGACGCGTGGCCAATGACGCGCACGTCTGTTCTCGATAGAATTCCATTAATCTGGCTTACGACGACGATCGGTCGGCATGCGTCGGTGGTCCGGGACGCCGGCGGGGGCGTCTTTATTCCCGGTGTAATTAATTCGAGCGCGGGCCTGACGAAATAATGCAATCTTATCGAGCCCGACAGACACGTGAGCACTTGCGAACGCCGCTGTCAGATAACCGGAGCAGCCGGTTATTTCGCAAGCGGGGCTTCTCTCTCGTCGATTTCGGGAAAAACGAAACGCTAGACGATATTTCGCTTTTCACCTGTTATCAATCGCCGTTATCGGTGTTTATTAGGCAGACGCGCGTTATCAGGCGTGCTTGGAAGGAATTTCTGGGATTCTGCGCGAGGCGAGACGAAACGCTCGGCAAACGAAAGCTGAGCCCCCGAAATTTTACTCCGACGACACCTATTACTCGTTACGATTCGTCTCGCTGAAAGCTCGGAAGCAAATTTTATCCGGATGTGCAAACAATTACAGGCGCGATCGCCCCCTTACGAATCACGTGATCGCCCCCAAATCAGCCAATCGCTAATTTTCGTTGCATCGGCGTTGCATTAGAGGCCCGATCAGTGATAAAAAAAAGAAACAAAGTAAACGTAAACATCGATAGAATTACGCTGAGACGCTTACTACAGCGCACAGCTCGTATCGAGAAAAGAAACGGACGGTTTCGCCAAGATTATCGATAAGTCGAACTTTTAACTGATTCAAAAGCATCTTTCGCCGATAATCTACGATCGCTATCGTTTTGCGCGAAAGAAAAAAAGAAAAGAAGAAGAAGAAGAGAAAGAAAAAAAAAATGAAAGAAATGGTGGGAGCGAGCGATAAAACGAGCGTGTTCGTAGTTAAACGGTATCGGCGTGTTTTTTTCACGTGTCATTGACACGCGAAATGCATCGCTGGCTGGTAAATAAGTCGTCGTTATTCCGGCGCGTTGCAGGCCGATCGTCCTCGCCAAAATAATAGCGTTATCGATAAACCGCGGGGAAACAAACAACGGGAATCTACGCGCGTATCTACGTCGCACGCAGAGAAACGATAATGCAACGCGGCGCGGCGCGTGCAGACCCGATCGTGCGAAGGAAACGGAGAAACGAACGGTCCAGATCGATCGAATCTATCGCGATACGGGCGGACGATTAGCGAAATCGCGATGTTACAACATCGCGCGATAACGCGCCGAACAACGATCAGCCGCGGCGTTTTTATTCGATTGGAGAGAACAAAGCTTCTTGTTGTCAGTAGGTCGAATTAGAAACTTTGCTCCTTCTTCTTCTTCCTCTCTCTTTAATCTCGAAATTTTTGCGACCGATCTGACTGTTATATAAAATTAATAAGTTTTGGTATGTAGTTTTTTTTTTTTTTTCGGGAAATCCCCGAATATTTTATAGGCAAACGATTTTCTCCGCTGTCTGTCAGATTTTTCACACTCGACGAAGAGTCATTTTTCACTTGAAAATCGATTGAACTCGACAATCTTGACACTTTTCTGTTTCAAAGTATTGCGAAATAATTTCGAAACGACTCGAGCTACGAACTTGATGAGAATTTCTCCACAGACGTCGCTCTTACGCGAAAATTTACTTTATTCGACAGCTGCATAATTAACAGAAAAGAAGTACTTGGGGTTATTATTCTCGCATCGTGTCGCATCGTCTCGTTAAAAAAAATCCCATTTTAACGAAGACATTCGCTCTCGACATTCGTGAACACGTGTGCAGCGGTGAAGAAACAACTTTCGGTCGGACGGATTGAGATTCGGATTGGCGCGAAACGCGGAGTTTCTTCTCAGAGCGGAGAGTCGGCGCGTCGAAAGCGGGCCACGCCGGAGAGAGAGAGAGAGAGAGAGAGAGAGGCTCGCGGATTTTGGGCCGGCCTGTAGCGGAGAAGTGAGGTAGGTTAGTGAATCGACGGGTGTTATCTGGATGCACGGAACGTGCAGACGGCCAGTATGGAACAACATGTCCGAGTCAGCGAAACGGAGACGCTTTGAGCAAAGCTGGCGAATCAGCTCGGCGGGCGGCACTTAAAACTGCACTTTCCACGCACACGAGGCGCAGTTTTCCCCGGCGTGCACGCGCGAGTTCAACGACGGCCGCTCTCCCCCCTCCCCTCTCCCGGCGGCGAAGCCCTAAACGGGGCCATTTTCGTAGAAACTAGAGAGAGACGGTTTCAGCCGCCGAATAAAAGTGTGTGTGTGTGCGAGCGTGAGTGTGAGTGTGCGTGTTAAGATCGCGTGTTAAGACGCTGACGGACGAAGATCCTCCGAGCTGACTCGGAGCAAACGTCTTTCCGTCTTTCCCCAATTTTCGTTCTTTCATCCTCGATTCGTCCCTTTTTTTTTTTTTCATTTTGTCCGAAAGCAGAGATAACACCCAGTTGCAGGCAGTGCACGGTGCAGGAGAATCACTCGATATCGAACGCCGGTGAAAATTATCGGATGCCAGATAACCCTTTTTACCAGCCGGCTCTTATCGTTTATCGGATGGTACTTAAAGTGCGATATCCATCCAGAGTGCAGTTTTTCGTATTGTGCGCGGCGACCCGCGCGGGGGGAAGAGCATTTTTTCCGCCGAGCGAACGACTCGTACGACCGCCACCGTTCCTCGTCGCATTTCGGCACGGTGCATGCACGCGTACGTTGTTTGTCGCCAAGTCGTCGGATCGCGCGCGTACCCGCGAGTGAAGCGAACGACTCGCTCTTTCGTATTGTGCTGCAGGCGCGCGGTGCAAGTGCGGGCCGATGAAAAAGGAAGGAGGAGAGAAGAAGAACGCGCATCCGGCGCGTAAATCAACGACGCGCCTGACATTGAAAACGATAAATCCAGCGAGAGCCGGGGCGACGACGAAAACAACGTGAAGGAATCTGGAGGAACGCGCGGAGCGGCTCGTTAAAAACGTGCCCGCACGTGCACGAGTATCGATCGACGCGAGCATTATTTTTTTATCGCGATCCGGCGAGTTTCAGCGAGTTTCCCAGCGGAAGACGAAGACGGGCACGCCGGCTGCTCGAACAGCGTGAAAACGTGGAAACGGATTTTACCGGGGGATAAGGACCGATTCGTCAGGAATCCGTAAGTAGAATTTTCCTATTGCATGCCGCTTGTATATATATATATATATATATATATATATCCAGAGCGCGTCGAGAATGGTCCATTCTTTCGCGCGTGTGCGTGTGTGTGTGTACGCGTGGGACATAAATTGAGGAACTGATTCACTCGCACGAGCGCACATTCTCTCGTTCGCGTGGGTTTCGCGCTTCGTCTCGCGTATTGTGCGACCAGGAACCGTCCGACTGCCATTTGGACAATCGCACTCTGGACGGGAGCCAGACAAAACTGAGAAGCCGAGGCACCCGATCTCCGGCGGTCGCGTTTTGGGAAATCCGGGCTATTAACGGAGCGTTCGCGACCTTGGCTCGCTCCGTTTAAGCGAAACGACTCCGCGTCCGCGCGCTCTGCGATACGCAGACGTGTCGCAAGTGGCGAGTGTCGGAGAGGACAGTGGGGGGAAACGGTGGAGATAACGGAGCATGCACGTTTTGGTGCACGCCGAAAAGAAAGAAAGAGAGAGAGAAAGAAGGGAAAAGATAATAAAAGCCACAGATAAAGTTGCAAACGTCGACGTCGATTTCGACTTTACGCGTCGGGATTCGTCGCGTGTAGTGGCACGTTCGCTCATTATCGGCGCATTGACTCACCTGACTGACTGACTGACTGACTGACTGACTGACTGACTGACTGACTGAGTCGCGAGTGAGTCAGACCGCTGCGAAGAAACTACGCCGGAGTGGAATGGATGACGTTCCGTTCCGCGCGACGTTGGCGCGTATTTTCGTCGATATTTCAGCGTGCACGCACCGGATGGCCCGGTTCCTCCACGCCATTCAGCCAAGCCTGATTCCGTCCGCGTCTACGCGCGTACACGCGTGCACGCGCGAGTTGCTGCGCATTGAGATAGGTCGTCGTGCATTCGCTAGGACAGAGGGCGCTTTGTTCCGAGAGTGCCTCGAGCGCGTAATCGCCAAGCCGGCGGCTTATACTCTTCCACGTTCCTGCCATACGCACGCTTACGTATCTTTCGCTGCGCGCGCCAGGCAATTTCTGCGTCGACCAGAATCCGTTTCCTGCTTCGAGCTTTTGAATCTGAGTCGACTTTCGCCGATTTATTGGATTTGATTTCAGTTATTTATTTTGTCACCGAAACCCGGAAAATCGAGTCTCTTCAGATGCAACGCTGATGCAACGAAAATTAGCGATTGGTCGATTTGGGTCACGCGATTCGCGAGGGGGCGTGGCCTGTAATTCATTTTCTATCAATTCAAATGTTTGCACATCTTCTGGGGTGCAGTTTTTCTCGTAACTCGTAGATCGCAGACGTTTGTACAATTTTGCGAACCTGACTGAGACAAAGTAAAGTCGAATTTTCTGCAAAGCTCAACTTTCAAAAACAAAGGCAGATCGTCGGGCGAAATAATCGCGATTCGTGAATCAACCGGTAGCTCGTACAGAGAGCGCTGTGTGTGTGTGTGTGTGGGCCATTGAAGGGCAGCGAGGAGGCAAACGAGGAGAGGAGAGGAGGGCGAAGCTAAAACGGATAAAAAAAGAAAAAGAGTGGGAGGCGAAACGAGAGGGAGCGAAAGAGGAGGAACGGGAACGTGAACGCGAACGAGAGTGAGAGCTCGGAGAGCAGCCGTATTTTCGGGTGACCGTGGCCCTGCCCTCGGCACCGGATCGTTTGTGTGCCACTCGGTGCATTCTACCGACACGTGCGTGTACGATGCACCACACACACACCGTCGCATTTATATTTGGCCGGGTGGTGGGAGGGAGTGGGTTCGGTGGTTTGAAACGCGCGCTCGCGTCTGCGTGCGCACACACGTGCACGCCAACTCGGCGGGACTCGTGCATACGCTGCTTTTTGCATGCGCGCACCAGAAGAAGAGAGTAGTAGGAGGAGGTGGAGGAGGAGGGGTCAGCGGTTTCGTCGGTTTTATTATTCGGCACTGTACGCCAACTTAACCTAGGTCAGTGTGGTAAAAAAAAAGCAACGCTCGAAAGCGAGAGAGAACGGGGCAAAACAGAGAGAAAAAGGAGGAAGCGGCGCGACGTGCTGCGCTGCGTGGCTCTGTGTGCGCGCGTACTCTGTCGCAAGCGCGATTACATCCGCTGCCGAACCGGCCGCTCTCCGCCTCCTTCAACTTTCGCCTAGTGCTACGTATTTATTTCCTCCGTTGCTTTTCTTCTTCTTCTTCTTCTTCTTCCGCGACTTTTCGACGCACACCGACGTGTTTCGTAAACGTTTCGTTCGACTTTGCCATCGACAGTTGGAGAGAAAAAGACGGAAAAGCGTGTAGAAACGAGGGAGGAGGAAGGGAACTAGGTTCGGCAAAGGCAGACAGACAGAGAGAGAGAGAGAGAGAGAGCGAGAGTGGGGTGGAAGGACCACGAGGATATGTGGGGTCGGTAGTTTCGCCAGTTAGCCGGGTTTAAAACAGCTGCCAAATTTCCCTCTCGGTCGGGAGAGTGAGAGTGACCCATCGAGAGCGAGTGTGTTCCACATCGTGTTTCGCAGCGATACAAGCCGGCGCAGCCGGCTGTACATGCACATGCACACGAGCAAAACACGAACACGATGCAGGCGGTCGAGCCATTTGTGCGCATCCATGCGCGCGCTCCTGCATAAGCGTCTGCCTCTGTGTACGTGCACGTGTGCGTGTGTGTTATACCGAACGCGTTGCACCCATCCGTGAGTGCTGTGTGTGCCGTTGCACGTGTGACCCCTCTCTGTGTAACCGTGCAAATGGCGTACACACACGAAAAAGCACGTGGCGAGCTTCGCGAACGCGCTTACATCGGGAACATTGGCTGACCGAACGACTGTGTGTGTGAGTGAGTGTGCGTGTGTGTGTTTGCCACGTCGGTGGATATAACCCGAATACGCGCGCACACGGACGACGCTTCGCAGGCGTCTCGGTGTCTGCATGCATATCAGATGCATCCACTGCACGCCGGCTCGAGACTAGACTACGTTTACCGAAAGACGTAACTCGTTCGGATTGTTCAACTTTTCCGCGGAGAATCGGTCGTTGATGGTCGGACGTGGCTTGAAACGGGGTTAATGACGTAGTTGAGTCTCACCCTGCTGTTCTCGGTATCATCCGCGCGACTCCGTACTGGATACTATTATAATTCGACGTGTGTCGTTGAAATCTAACTTTTTTCTTCTTCCTCTTCTGCTTCTTTAATGCAATTTCGCTACGTTTCTTTGCACGTCACAAAAAAGGGGAAGATATCTGGATGGATAGAATTTTATTTGTCTTTGGATGAATCGAAAGTACTCGTTCGATTGTTAATCAAACTAAAATTCGTCAAATCGCAAACGTTTCTCCGGGCCGTTTTGTACACGTTTTTGCATATTTTGTCCATCAGAGACTTTTTTTTTTTTTACAACGAGAAAACATTCGCACGGCACGGGTCGTTTTAATAAGAGAATAACTTACACCGACTGGCTTCTGAACTCTCCGTGTCGCTTTAATTATAATCCTCTGCGTGCGGTATACCTATTTAGGTGTACGTATTACAGGTCGGTAGTTTTAATCTCGAAGCATCGAGATGATACGTAGGGATACACAGACTGGAGGAGGAGAGGCAAAGTTTTCAATCCGCGCGAAACGACGAGTCTCCCCCCGTCATTTTAAAGACTCGCAATATTTTTGGTTATGACATTCTCCTTTACTTCCTTTCATTGACCTAATTAACCGCGGCCATGGAAGTCTCGTGTCGCGACCGATTAACGGTCGAAGATACCTCGCCAGCTCTCAACACGTGTAAAAACTTTCGCGTTCAGCGAAACAGACGAAACGGAGAAGTTCTTTCGATGAATCCTCCGATCGGATTTAAAGCGAACGATTTCGAACGTACCTTGGAAAATGAATTTATCTATATACTTTGAAGCGTTTGCAATTAAAAAAAAAAATACGAGCATCTGTAAAATATTCTCTTCGAGATAGAATTCGAGGATCGCGATGGAGTCGAAGAAAAATGTGACGAGATGTACGCATTACTCGTACAATGATACGTACGGTGTGTGTGTGTGTGTGTGGTATCGGTTGTGCAAGTCGTGTAAGTTGTGAATAAGTGGCTCGAGCGGCTCGGTACGCCGTGGCTGCTCGAAGATTCGTCGGCGCCGTAAGTAGAGCGGAACGTCGTAGGCCATGCAATACTTTGGGTGCACCTGTCGAACGACATTCGAAAACGTTACGGATGGAAAAGTTGAGAGTCTCTGATCTCCATCGTGTATACGGTCACTTTTTCCAAAAGAATCATTACATCTTCGAGATGTATATTTGCAATCGAGATCCGAAGATGTATATTTATGAAAGCAGATGCATAATTTATAACGATTACGAATTTAAATTTGTAATGTTGCCAGGGGAAACTTGAAACACGATCGTGAGATTTGCAAAACAGAAGAAATAACGTCTCGCGCGAAAAATATTTTCTTACTCGGGTAAGAAATACGCGTTTCCAACTCGATTTTTAATTTATTGTCCGAAGGTGAAAAAAAATATGATTTTCGGACACTGAGGTTTAATACTCGTTATTTTATCACTGAAAGTGATTTTAGCGGGGGTAACCTCTTCGGCGGTGCAACGCCGATGCAACGAAAATTAACGATTGGTTGATTTGGGTCGCGTGATTCGCCAAGGGGCGTGGCGTAGACCTCGTAGAGTAGGAGTGGCGTTGCCTGTAATTCGTGCGTATCGATAAAATTTTATGGCAAAAAAGTCTTTCTAGTTTCGGAACAGTTTACGGGCTTTTCAGTAAGACGAATCGTAGTCGTGCTACTGTATTTGTACCACACAATTTTTTTACGACGGGTTAAACAATCTGGGAGCGACGATTCACTCGTTTTCCTCTTTATGACGACACAATCTCTAAACAGGCACCGTGTGTTTCGAAAGGACAAAGGATAATTGAGCACACTCGTCAAATGAAAACGAAAGAAGCAGATCTTGATCGGCTCAGCGCCATCGAGTGCCACGACGCGTCGCTAAAAAGACAACGAGATCTCGAGGCATCTCACCCGAAATTCCCCTACGCGCGCGTACGTACGGTACGTACTGTCCGAAATGCACGGACACCGGCAGTTTCTGGGACTAGAGCAACAAGTAGTAACCGCGTTTATATCGGCGCCGTTGGCTACGTAGTGGATGCACAGTAGGTATTAGTATATATGTAGGTGCATATAGAACGTAACGGAATATATAGGTCGGCTGCAACGCGACGGCAGCTGACGCAGCAGCAGCAGCAGCAGCAGCAGCAGCAACAGCGGTAGCGGTAGCGGCGGCAGAGCCAGTTTAAAGCGCAGTCAGTTACCCCCGAAATTTTCCAAGTCGGACAAAGTGGGGGTAGTCGGTTGACTAGCGGGGAAGCCACCACCGAAATACATGGAACCTAGGGCATGTACCCCCTCCCCCGTTCCCTCTTGTACATACAACCTGCTCTACATACATACATGCATGCATACAGACACACACACACCGCCAACCACTGTGTCGATCGCCCAATGTCGCGCAGCAACAGTTTGCTTTCCAGCACGCGCTGGAAAACCTGGCGAAAATTTTTCCACCGTGGCGCGCGAGTGTGTGTGCGTGCGTGTGTGTGTGTTTCGCGTTACGGCGAGGTAGCTTGGAACCGGCCAGCCGGCGGTAACGTATCCGATTCTACCGCCGCGTAGAAATTACACCGCGTGCCGGGACGCTTTCTACGCCGTCCTCTCTTTCCTCTCTGCTTCTCTGTTCGACACCGGCGCGGCGCGGCTCGTCCCGTTTCGCCCCGGCGTGGCCGTGCGCGCAGCGGCCGGGCTTCGTTATCCGATAAATCGATTAAATATCGTTGCGTTCGATCGATTCGCGTTAGTTAACGAAAGTATAATTTTCAACGACGACAAAATTATATCATTGCGGCTCGATTTGCCGTAAAGGCGTGGCGTTACAACAGAGGAGGGGGGGGGGAGGGGGAGACAGAGGGAAAATTACACGCGTGCACGAGGCCGCGTGCAACTAAAATCGACAGGGGAATAAAACGACTCGGTTGCAGGCTGGTCAAAGCCTGGAAATCAGGTCCGTGTGTTGCATTGAATTTCCAGTGAATTAAGCCCGGCCGAAGGCCAGGCCTCTGCGCTCCTCGATAATTTTCGGGAAATTAGCCGTTAATAACGGCGAAACGCGGTTAACCGAGTCTTTTCGCGGACAAGCCCGACGATTAAGCGCGTTATTCGATTAAAACGTCAATTAAATACGTTCGTGCGTATGCCGCCGCCGCCGCGCCGGTGGCCAGAGCCGGTGAAACGATACCGATCGCTTACCGATCGTCGTCGCGTACCTGTCAATGGCGGCCGACGACTGCGAGGAAGCGACGAGAGATACGCAGATGCCACATGCTCTCGACGCGCGTACGCTCGTTCCTCGCGCAACAAGTAGCTTTCGCCAAAATATGGCCAGACGACCGCGAGCGGGCACGAGAGCACGGAAGAGAGTTGGTATTCCTCCCACGATCGCGAGCGTAAATCCCAAATTTCCGCCGGAGCACGCGATCTATGGAACTATCTGCTCCTCCCGATCGTCCTCCTCGAGCTGCGCGTCCCCTCTCGCAGAGTGGAAAATCGACTCAATTCCTAGACGTGTGACCGGGTACACAGCGCGCCAGTGTACCGTTACACAGAGAAAGTTTGCCCGAGTTTATCAGTGCATAGAATCGTTGGCGCCGCTTCAACTAATTACAAATTAGTTACAAAGCTCGTCGAGATTCGACTTTATCGATTCGTAATGACGCGTTTAACCAAGCCGCTGGCCCGATACACACACACACACACACACACACACACACACACACATATATGTGTGTGTGTAGAGAGAGAGAGAGAGAGGATCGATGCTTTGCGTCTTGCCTTTGCACGGGATAAATCCTCTCTCGCGCTCTGTTTGCCCTTGCACCCACCTCCGGAGGAATTACGGCGAACCTCTCCACTCTGCATTCCTCGCAAATCGCGGCTAGGATTCGACGCTTTCCACTCTCACGGACGATTTCGATGCGGAGCTCGTACCCGAGGCGGACCGAGACTGTTAAAATCGCTGCTCCTCTCGACGATCTCGATCTCGATCGGCTTCGCGTTTCGCGTTTCGCGTTTCGTGGCCACGGTCAAGGCTTCCACCTGGTAACAAACTCCTGGCGAAAACGCTCGGATACGCGTCGCTCGGACGCGCTCCGAAACGATCGGCTCGCGAGGAGAAAGGCGACGATTCGTTGGCACGAGTGACACACCGCACCGCGTGCAAGTGCCACTTGCGCAATACCAATTACAGTGGCCGCGACGACACGTACGGATAATCGTCGGTTCGTCGCCGGTATTAACGTCGGAGCAGCTTGCATTTGCGGTTGCGCCGAGAACCCTTTGACGTCCCTGATAATTGCCGATATTTACGGAGATTTATATTTTTATATACGAAAGAGGCGCTGGCTGGGCGACGCGAAAAGATGATGAAAACTGTGCGTGTTGTTGTTCAAAGGAAAGGAAAGTTTACGCAGCGTGGGATGATAAACGTTGAAAAACCTCGCTGTCGACTTCCGAGCTCGGAAAACGCGCGACGTGTCTCCCAGAGGTCAAAGTTTATATCATCGATCGCTGTCTTTCGGTGCTTTGCAAAATCACTCCTCGGACGAAAGGCAAACCCTCGAGCAAGGTTGACCGATCACCGATTTCTCCAGAATCTCCAACTATATTGTGCATTGGCCAGTGCGAGTGGGTACACTTGCAATTACGTGGCAAAGTAATCGCGTTTAATTAAATCACAAAGTCGCGGCACGGGCTCGTTTTTGCGTTCGAGTTTCACTCGACCATAAATCCAGAGGTTGAAGAGGTCGGCGATGTTGTTAATTGGCCAGTTGCAGACAGCGCCGGGGGATCGTTTGCCCCGTTTGCAAACGGTGGCGTGCGAACCGGGTGACGTAACGGGGAACGTCGTCTTGGAACGAATCTTCGAGCGTGTCTTCTCGCTTCCTGCCCTTTCGGATCGAGCGTTGGAAGCGGGGCGCGTTTCGCCGGCTCGTTACGATAATAATGATAATAACGTATCGCCTATCGGCTAATAAAACGAATTACGTAATTTGCATAATCGATACAATTATCGCGAAATTAATTTAAGTAATTGCCGACGTGGAAATTTCTGCTCGCGAGCAGAAGTTAATGGGGTCCCGGGATCGGGATGCACCACGGATGTGCAAACGACCCCCCCCCCTCCGTCCCTCCGTCCCTCCGTCCCCCCGTTTCAGTTTCGGTTGCCAATGTAAACGCAAATGAAAATGCGATCGAAAATTCGTTCCGATTGAATTAATATCGCCGGCGCGTTGCAGAGGATCGCGCGAGCGCTCTCGGAACCGGCTGTTTCACGTCGCGGCGACGAATGCCGCGGCTCGGCGTCGTCTCCAACGGGGCCGGACGCAACCGCCGCGTCGTTGGCGTCGACAACGTGACGCGTGACGTCGAGCGTGGAGCGCGAACGCGGCGATAAGCGGAGATACGGTCAAGGCCGGGCTGCATACCGGTCTGCCCGTTCTCTTTCCTGCCTCACCGCCTCGACACCGGAATCAACGCGCGCGGCCGTAAGTGCACGCTCGACGCGGCGACGTCACGGTTCGATCTGGACGACGACGACGGCGACGACGAAGATGATTGCAACTCGACGCGTTGTCGAGTGACGAAACGAAGCGAAGAAGAAGAAGAGGAGGAGGAGGAGGAGGAGGAGGAGGAGGAGGAGGAGGAGGAGGAGGAGGAGGAGGAGAGTCTCGCACGGTCTCGGCGGAGGGGGAAGAAAAAAGAAAGAAAGAAAAGAAAAGAAAAGAAAAGAAAAGGAGACTCGTCTCGAGTCATTTTGTTTCCCCTCTCTCGAATTCGGCGTGGCCTTCGGCCGAGGAACGGCGCGATTGGTCCGACTGACCCACTGCCACTGACCTTGAGCTCATCCACGCCACAGCGACGGTACCAGTTCCTCCCCTCCGCCGGCCGGTGCTCCGACTTTCGGCAACATGTCCGACCAAGCGCGACGCGTGCCGCCTCGAGGAAACGGGCGAGAGAAGGAAGAAGAGACCGCCGATCGCGAGTCTGTCGGTGGCTTTCTCGCCCGTATGCAAAATTGATCAGCTGATACTGTACTCTCTCGGCGGGGAGTGAGAGACGACGTTATTTGGAAGTTGTTTCTCTCTAATGCTTCTCTCTCTCTCTCTCTCTCTCTCTCGCTCGCGCGTTCCGCGGTCTTAATTATACTACGTAAAGATACGAATTTGCATAGATACCCGCGCGGCACAGTTGCAAACGTCGCGGCGATGCGCGGATAATTGTGCATTCCTCGCGACGCGAGTGGCTACGCGTACATTTGAAATTGAAAGGTCGATACGTTTGAAAACCGCAACGCAAAGTGGCGTTTCGTTGGCCAGCAAAAGGGCGAAAAAACGTCGGGAGAAAGAAAGAACGCAAAGGAAAGAAAGAATTTCGAACGAAGATTCGCCGTTCGGCTGGACAACGCGATAACATCGTCATTGTCCCGTTTTATTCGTGCTCCGATAAATAATTCATGCTCCTTTTCGAGGGAACAGCGTGCACCTCGTAACCTTGATCCCGGCCGACTGCCGTCTCTCGACGATCGCGCTCGAGGGCGCGAAATTCGCGGCGAAGGCTCGCCGGCGAGGGTCAACGGAACGGAAGGACTCGAAGCGCGCTTCGTCTCTCCTCGAAGGGTTCGTTCGATCGTTTCGTCGCCGCTCTTTCACAGCTCTTTGTCGCGTTGAAGAAACGCGAACGAGAGAGGACGAAAGTTGGGGCGCGTTCGGCTCGGATCGTAAAACGTTGACGAAGATTTGGCGGGCGTGGCTCCGCCTCTTACTCCTATCCAACCCATTCTAAACAAATGAATCATGCTCCAAAATGGCCGACTGAATTTAGACGTCACGTGGCATCGACGTACGTGCCCGCACGCACGCACGCACGCACGCACACACACACACACACGAGCGCGCACGTACGCACGCACGCACGCACGCACATGTATCCGACCGCTGCCGGAGCAACTCAAGCTTCTGCGGCCACGAAGAAGAACTCACGCATAAAATGCCGACCGTTATGTGTGTCTTGTCCGAGAGCCTGTGAATAGAGAGCTCTTTCGCTCCCCTCCCCGCCGCCTCGCCGCCTCGCCGCCTCGCCGCTCGCAGTCCGGCAGATCCGTCCGTCGTCGTCATCGACTTTATCGATCGATCGCGCGACAAACGACTCGCCGTTTCGGATTTTCCGATCGGACGCAGTCGTCGTCGCAACCGACGACGTTACCGTAGCGTTACGGAGCTCGTTACAAAAATTACGTTACGTCGTACGTACGCGCGTCGAACGTTTCCCAAAACCCGAGGAACGCGAATCGACAGACAGACAGAGCCTGTGCGATCGAATCGCGGTGGAGATTTTACCGCAGACGGACGACGGTAGGCGACGGTAGGCGTAGATTTTTCGGTGGCGGTTGCGAGCAGGCTCGCATTGGCTCGGAAAGAGAAAGGCTCGCGGAGCGGGCTGGCTACCCACACGCACGCGACGCAGCGCGACGCGCGACGTAGAAGGCCGGCGGAAAATTTAATGTCAAGTATACCACGTTGGAATTGGTTTCGCGAGACGAGGCGGCACGTTGCTCGGTCCCGGCGAGGCGAAACGCACCAATTTCCACCACGCGGATTGCGCAACGGCTCGTCGCCTTTGATCCCCGTGTTTCAGCCGGTCCTCGCCGCGTCGGCTCCGGGAGCCGGCAGCGCGGAAGGCGTCGACACGGGGCGTCCTATCTAATCAGCCACTTTCGACTGCCATCTTGAAACCCGAGGCACGCCGTGCCCCAAGATTATCTAACGAATTTCTAAACCGTCCGTCCGTCCGCCTCAAGGTCCGCCGCGATCCCCCCTCTCCTCGCGCGTCCCCCCTCCCCCCTCCGTCCGCCCCCTTTCGCCGTCCACGCCGATCGCCAGCTATATCCTCGATCTCGGTCTTGCGCAAAGTTTGAAACGCTGCGCGAAAAAAGAGACAGTGTTCGCCTGTGCGTGATAAGATAGCCCAACAAATATATATATATATATATATATATATATATATATATATATGTATGTATGTATGTATAGATAGGACTAGTTTCGACTTTCAGCTATCCTATTAAACACCCCGATATCGTATCGCTCTCGCAAAGTGATACATTCGGACTGTTTGGCCGATTTATGGCAAACGCGAGGTTCGTCGCGTCGCGTGTAACGAGAAATTCGGGGGTTGTCGAAAGTTTGAACCGGGGACGCGAGACGAACTCGAGTTCTCGAGTCCCTCGAATTCTCGGTGAATTCGTCAACCTGTAGATTAAAACGTTAAAACACGGACGTCTTTCGGACGACTCGGCCAAACAAATTAAAACCGCCAACACTCGCGCGCGACAAACGTACGGACAACGTTGGCGAGATGTTCGCGAAAGCATCCGCAAACGTTCTTCCTTTCGCGTTGTTTGTAGCAAACTTGCAAACAGTCCTTGAAGCTTGGACGAGTATCTCTACGCGTGCCCGCTCTACACGGTGTACCAAAAGCTTCGAAGACAGCTTGGCGCGTATCGCAGAAGAGACGAGAGAGAAGGAAGAAATAGTAACGGAGGTCAGATAAAAGTTACAATCGCGTCTGTATCGGAGATGGCGGCCGTTAGTGGGAGCTTCGCGGTCGACTTAACAAAAACGATCTTACCAAATACGACGCGCGAATTTTCAGTACATTGATAAATCGATCGCCGGGGATACGCGCGTATCGTTCGCCTCGTCCCCGCGATGCTGCGTACTTATTGGCCGTCGATCTCCAGAAAAGCTAGTTGGTGGCTTTTAAATTTCAAATCGCAGCGGCAACCGCTGCATCAAATTGTCTCCTATTAAAAGTGTCATGGCCACCACGCTGGCGCGCGAAGGAGGGGGGGGAGGGACTTACCAAACGTCTGCGTGCGTGTTCTCTCGCGCGAGCGAGCCTCGTATGCCGACGCAACGTGGCGGCAGCCATTTTTCGCACGAAGGAAAATCCGAAAAAAAAAAAAAAAACGATTGTCTCGTTCGTCTTTGTTCGCTGTCGGACGAACATCGATATCGGTGTGCTATGAAATTCCGTGACTCAGTGAGTCAGACGTTAATTTCATTCCTGTTTTCTTCGAACGAACAAAAAAAAAAAAAAGAAAAGAAAAGAAAAAGAAAATGACAAATCACGAGGAATCGGGCGGGGCGTTGTTGAAAACTGAATTCTGAAAGAATCGCGTTTCGCCGCGGAATCGATAAAACTCGCGTGTAAGAACGCACTCTGAGCCGATCTATGACCGCGAGACAAAGCAACGCGACTGGAACAGGTTCCGGGGAGACGAACGCGTACACGTATCGTGTCTTTGCGAAATGAGCAAACGTTCGCTCCAAAGATAGTACAGCTCGATGTCTCGAGGTAACGCAACGCGTGCTCGCACTTTGTACAACGAAAACGATTATTAATCAAGCAAACTTGCAATCGACGAACAGAGAAAAGGAGATCGACTGACTCGGTCAATCTCTGTCCGAACGTATTTCGACATTTTCGAAATACCATGTACGCTATCGACGCGGCAGTTTAAGAACGACGATAACAACGATCTCATCTCGATCGGGATCGGCGACGCTTTCTTCTTTCTCTCCCCTGCCGCCGCGATCCGGTCTGGCGATATCGGGTGACATAGAGAAGGAAGGTGCTCTCGTAGCTGGCGTTGGTCGCTGGTACTCCAAAGTGACCGTGCGTGAGCGGTTGAATCGTCGAGAGAGCCGATGGTAGTGACGGAGGTAATGGTACGGTAGTGGTCGTGGTCGTGGTCGTGGTCGTGGTCGTGATCGTGGTCGTAGCGTCAACAACGACGACGAAAATACTGATAGATGGAAAGACGACGAGGTGACTATGGTGACGGTGGCAACGGGCGAGAAACGACAACGTCGACGACTACGACTACGACTACGACTACGACTACGACTACGAGAGATCGACAATGAGAACGCGTCGGAGTTGTTGGTAGTGGTGCGTGGCGGTGGTGGTTGTGGTGGTTGCGTCGAGAGTGTGTCGGAAGAAGGTGGCGCGCGTGTGTTGGTAACGGCGTGTGTGTGTGTGTGTGGACGATACACATAATGGAAAGGTAGTGGCGTAGTGCAGTGGTGGTAGTGGCGCGAGTCGGTGGTGAGGAGGATAGCGGTGGTGTTGTCGGGCGGTGGTGGTGGTGGTGGTGGTGGGACGAAGATGGTGGGGTGGTTGGATGGCGGCGCTCCTAGCGCGCAAGCCGCACCGTCCGACGCGGATGCAGTTACGGGAGCGCAGCGCGACCCAATGCAACTCGACGAACGTCGCATATCCGGAGCCGGATCAAACGTCGAGGCCTGGGCAAGTGGTGCGTGTGCGTGTGTCGCTTCATCTCCCTCTCGCCTGTGCGCCCGTGAAACGCGCGAGAGAGAAACAACGGGGGAGTGACGACGACGACGACGACAGAAGAAGTGAAAGAAGAAGAAGAAGAAGAAGAAGAAGAAGAAGAAGAAGAAGAAGAAGGGGGGCAAGAAAAACGCGAGGCGAGAAGAGAAACGAACGAGAAAGAAACGAACGAGGGAAGAAACGAAGAAAGAGGAGGAGGAAGAAGAAGAAGAAGAAGAAGAAGAAGAAGAAGAAGAAGAAGAAGAAGAAGAAGAAGAAGAAGAAGAAGAGGGAAATGAGAAACGGTGTTTTCCGCGGCGGTGCGTGAGCGCGTCTCTCGAATCGAGAACGGAGAAAGAAGAAAGAAACGACCACGACGGGGGAAAGAAGAGAAGAAACGAGAGGAGCGCGACGGAGAGAAGAGGAAAGAAGGAACCGCGCGATCGTCGCGAGACAACCACCTCGTGCCGCCGACTCTCGTGCAACGAGATATCACACGCGTTACGCGCGTTGTTAGAAAAGAAAGAAAAAATCGTCGTTGTTCCGCTCCTCCTCCTCCTCCGTTCGAGACGAAATCGCCGAAACGTTGTCGTCGTCGTCGCTGCTGCTGCTGTTGCTGTTGTTGTTGTGCACGCGCGTCGCGATCCGCGCTTACGTGCTCCTCGCGCCCTCGCTGCGAAGCAAAACGCCTCGTTTTCCGCTCCGTGTTCTCACGATCGGCGCAAGAGGAGAAAAGACGAATAACGGGTGAATAACGGAGGAACGGCTGTTTGGTGCTAAGTGAGAGTTTGCGTCGAACACGGTGGACGAAACGGAGATCCGTCGGTGAAAATCGCGCGCGCGCCCCTGCCAATTTCCTGTCGCTCGACGAGGAGGCGGCAAACGGGGAAGAGGAAAGGTAGAGAGGCAGAGGGCAGAGTTGGAAAAAGTTGGGAAAAAAGAGAGAGAGAGAGAGAGAGAGAGAGAGAGAGAGAAAGAAAGAAAAAACGAAAGAAAGAGAGAAAAAGAAAGAGAGAGAGAGAGAGAGAGAGAGAGAGGAGAGAGTACCAGCGACGCTCTCGTCGAGAGGATCGGAAGGATCGAACGGAGGAGAGCAACAGGCTCCTAGCGTGGAAGGAAGACGGTGGAGGGGAGGCGGTACAACTGGAGAGTTCGGTGCAACCGTCGATTCCATTTCGTTAGTTCGCGCTCGGTCTCCTTTTTCGTACGCGTGTCAGTCTACGAGCGGAGCTACGTCTCTCGTCGGAGACCTTGCCGGTTCGCGGCCGTCGATCGTTTCGCGGTCGCGCCTGTGTTACGTTGTTCTTTGTCCCGTTTCTGTTTCTCGGTGCGTGAAAGTATAAAACGACGCGAACGCGAGAAAGAGAGAGAGCAGAGCAAGAGCAAGAAGAAGAAGAAGAAGAAGAAGAAGAGGGCGGGAAGGTGGTGGAAGAGGAAGAAGAAGAAAGAGGAGGAGGAGGAGATTTAATTCGGTGGAAAATGTCAAGGGAGATGCGCGGCGAGCGCGGCTACCGGCTCGACACGAGAGTGGCGAGCCGCTACCAACCATTCTGAGGACGGAGCGCATCGTCGATCGTCACGCGAGAAGGAAGTGCAACCCGTGATTCTTCCTGTCGTGAGAGTGAGTACCGGCGATGATTGTTTTTCTCGTTTCGCCCTCCCCCGGTTTCGAGAAAACCTCGGACGACGAATCATCGTAGAAACGAATCGCGCGAGCATAATACGCGCGGCCCGCCGCTAGTGTGAGAGGATTCTCTCTCTCTCTCTCTCTCTCTCTCTCTCTCTCTCTGTCAACGTGTGTACGAGCGTCCGTGTGAGCGCGCTCGCGCTCGCGCGCACGAGACACACCGAGAGGGAAGAAAGGAGAAGGGGCTACCAGAGGGGGAGGGCGTGCGAGTAAGACGGATTGAAACTTAGGGAGAGAGAGTGCGAGAGAGTGTGAGAGAGAGAGAGAGAAAGGAAGAGGGACGGAGGGAGGGTAGGAGAGAGGGAGAGGGATTAGAGAGAGAGAGAGAGAGAGAGAGAGAGGAAAGAGGGGCCGAGGAGAAGGAGGAAAAGAATAAGGGGGAAAGATAGAGACGGAAAGAGGAGTGCCCTCGCGTGCGCGTGTGTACATGAAACGAGCGTGTGCACGTGTCATCGTATGCGATTCTAGGTGCGTGAGAGAGCAAGAAAGACGAGGCTGTCGGGTGTGCGGGGAGGAGAGGTCGAAGGGAGGGAGATCGACAGGCCACAAGACGCACTAGAGAGCTTCTTAGACACCAAAATGGCCGAAAAGACAGTGCGCTCTTCAACGAGCCACGCCACGTTTTTCCTCTCTCTCTCTCTCTCTCTCTCTTCGCTTCGCTTCGCTTCGCTTCTTTTTCGACATTTCCCTCCCACGCGTTCGAGTCTCGCGAGTAGATCGCTCTCGGTCGGCGAAAGACCGGGGCAAGTTCGTCGTTGCGACAATTTCAACAGTTTTCTCTCGGTCGGCGATTCGGTATTGCGCCTCGTATTCTCACCGGTAACCAGCCGTCGTGTCCGTGTACCTCCTCCTAGCGCCGCGTCTTCCCTCTCGGATAACGAGTGACCTCATTACGTTCGCCCGAGCCGAGTCTTACGTCGTGTCCGTTACGTTTCTCCCTCTGGGATCCTTCTCGTCTCGGTGTCTAGCCAACGTTGGTCGCCGGCTGTCCCGTAGGACAGCTCCGAAACGTCGCGCGTCGTCTCTCGAGGAAACGGGAGAAACGTCCGTTTTTCACGCTGACGGGACTTTGTGCGGCCAGAGCCGTCCGACGTGAAACCGTGCGTGTCCACGGCACGCTCGTCGCGTTTTCTTTTCCAAGCACTGTGTGCGATTCGTCGTCCGCTCTTCGAAACGGATGCAAACCGGGCCAAACCGACTCGCAAGTTGAAAACGATCGCGCGCGTACTTGATACAGGGGACGCACTGGCGAACCGAGCGGTTGCGAAAGTGTATGCAATGCGTCACGTGTTCCGCGAGGGGAACCTGTCGCTCCGGAACGCGTAACGACCGGTATAGTTGCGCATTTTCAACATCCAAGGGCGAGCGAAACGCGAAAGTTGGCAGCAGGGAAGGAGGGAAGGAGGGAAGGAGGGAAGGAGGGAAGGAGGGGGGAGGGGCGCGAAACTTTCGGGAAATCGAACGCGATACCGAGTCAGAGTCCGAGTACCAAGTCCGAGCACCGCCGCGACTCCGAGTTCTATCTTTCCGCGAATCGTCAGTCAGTGGGCTTTGTCAGTCAAAGCACGGGTCTCACCGGGTCGAAACGAAATTTCCTCTCGATAACGGCACACTTGGCCGGAGCTGGTAAACAGATTCTCGACTGTTTACGTGCTACCTATTGGCTACATTACAGCCGATCGAACGACGCGCTTGGTTCGCGAAGCAATTAGAACACGGATGCTGCGAGAGAACGACGCTCACGCCGGTCGCTGCTAATATCTTCTTCTTCTTCTTCTTCTTCTTCTTCTTCTTCTTCCTCTTCTTATATTTTTTCTTTTGAATTTCCGCAGCCGTCGGTTCACCGAATCGTATCTCCAAACACACACACACACACACACACACACACACAGAGTTAAACAGACATACAGAGTTTAGATAAAAGCCAGAGTCCGTGACATTTTCGAGGACAATGAAGAAAAAAGAAAGAGAAATCACGCGTGCGACTTTAGGCGGCGCAACTGGATCGACGTCAAGCGCCGACGATTCATTCCTAACCTCGAATTCGCCGCGGCGATAAAGCGCCGGCCGCCGCTTGGTTTCTTGATAAATCGACGCGGCGCGGCGTTCCTCCGGAAATAGCGTACGTCTGCATTTGTGTCAGCCGGAACGTTTCGCGAGCCGTTCGTGGCAGACATTTATTGACGCGACAACTTAGTAAAATTAACACCGGCCGCGGGGAGAATACACATCGCGGTTCGATTAGAAGCGAATACGCGCACACGCGGACGGTTCAAGTTCAGTCTCAGTTCAGACTCTCCTCTCCTCCGTTCCAGTTCCAGTTCCAGATTTTCATTCCAGTTCTCCGCGGACTTGCTCGATACAGCGATCGATCAAAGATCGGCAAACGCGGTCGCGGTTAATCGCGATTTCTATTATTAGGCGTTGTATTATTTAAATTGTCGACGTGACGCGATCGGCTCGACAGAGCAGAATTTATCGATGAAATTGTCGTCGAAGGATATTCATTTCACTCGCGTTTGCGAGTGAAATTCAAAGGTGCGGAGATCTAACAGAAATCTAAGAGCATGCACGAATCTACGAATCTACTGCTAAAGTGCCTAATTTGGTAATTGGCGCGTCGATCGATCCCATCTCGTTGAAATTGTCCTCTTGTGTTTTACCATGTCCAAAAGAGCCACGGAAAGTTACAAATTTTCCAAGATCGCGAGCGAACTCTGCGCGAACGTCTCCGAAAGGAACGAGTTGCTTTTTCCTCCCAACTATGCAAACGACGCCAAATGACGCCAAATGACGCAAAAACCAAGAAATCGGAAATAGACGTTTCTCGTTTGCTGTTCGTTTCACCCATTTCGAGTAATTTGAACGAAAACGAATTGTCAACGCATTCTTTCTCGTTAATCGCAAACCGTTGTTCCCGAGCTTATCTGTCGTCGCGCGATTCCACGAAACGGCGAACATTGTTCGATTGCGTTTGAACGACGCGAGAACAGCGTTCCACGGTGACGTGAAAAAATTCGAATCACCGAAAGAAGAAAGAAAGAAAGAAAGAAAAGGAAAAGGAATGCACGTGCACGCTCGAAATCAAAATTACGCGTAGAATTTCTCCGTCACCTCGCGGCGACGACAGATCTTTGTGTCGTGATGTTTCGGATCGTTGTGCGGTTTTCGTCGGTACGAAAACGAAACGAAAAAAAGAAAAAAAGAAAATGGAGAAGAAAAAGAGTAGCTGAAACCTACGTAGATCGGGGGGGGGGGCGCGCCTTTCACAGAAATTTCAGCAAACTGGCGGCGGCGGCGGACCGTTTTGCTAAATCTAAAATTCGAGCCGGGGACACGTCCGATTTTACAAGCGACGTGTTCCGCAACTAATACGGCGAAATGCCGGGCCGAAAGAAGTGACCGATCGATATTAATTGTAAACAACGCCCAATCCACCATGTCGAAAGTATACAAAGGATCGTGAGGAGCAACATCGAATCGAGCAAACGATTGCCGCAACTGTATCAAATAATAGCGGATTTACATATCGCGTTCGGCGTGCACGTGACAATTATTCATGTAATCCGTTGTCATCGTAGGCCTGCTATATTCGTATGATAATAACCAATATGAAATTCTCTTCGCGTGTTGACACTGGACTACGTGGAAACGGTTGCCGGGCGGGGGCGGGGTTCGTGTGCGGCATCTTTAAATTTCGAAATGAACCTATTTACATTGAAAGTGCCTATCGATACCTTCGGATCGGGGCGGAAGGGCGAACCCGCGGATTTTCCTCACCCTTCCCCATCCTTCCCCCATCCCCCCGGTCTGCTCTTTCTCCGTCGTCCAATCCGTCGTCGGTTCGATCGGTCGAGAAACGCGCTCGAACTCGACGACTCGCCGCTGAAAAATCAATATCGAGCGGTATTTCAACTTCGGTAAGTAGCGGCGAGGTTCGGCGCGGTTTGCGCACACGTACAGTAGGTTTTACGTTATCTTCGGGCATATCCCGGGTCGTTTGAAAATCCCTCGAGAAAACCTCTCTCCCTCTCGGCGACTAATTTCGAGTGGCCGTAGTTCACTCGCCGCGGTGGAAGTTACGATCAGCGTAAGCGTAGCGTCTTGCTTTAGAAAGCAGAAATTTGCCTTATTTAGTAGGTTAAACTAGAAAATTCGGTTTGACCTCGATTTAGAACGACAGGCATAGCGTGTCAAAGTCCTTAAGTAGCGGCGAGAGGTTTCCATCGAGCCTGCAGTCCGAGAGCGTCTCTCTCTCTCTCTCTCTCCCACCTTTCTCGCTCCCGAACCCGTTCGAAAATGCCGGCGAGTACAATTTTCGCCTCTGCCCCCCGGGCCGGCAGAGCTCGTCGAATGAAAACGACGCCTGTTTTCTAAACTTGATGAAGGAAAGGAAAGGAAAGGAAAGGAAAGGAAAGGAAAGGAAAAGAAAAGAAGAAAAATAAAACGTTTCGAGGACGAGGCGAAAGAAACAAACGTTGTTTTTCGAGGGGGAGGGGGGGGGGGGAGCAACTCCATTTTACAGCGTATTACACGTAGTTTTTTGCGCGATCGATGTGGCAAAACAGACACTCGCGTGTTGCGTGCGAAACAGCGAGAGAGAGAAGAAAATGCGATCGAGTAGGAAGCCGAAGCTGGGCTTCTTCGGTGGTCGGTTCATTAATTTTCGACGCGAAAACGAATGAAAAAGACGAATGAAAGAAGGAGAGGAGAAGGAAATTTGTTTAATCGCGTCGCGGTGTCGAGTGGCGAACGAAATTAAAAAGCGATAAACTTGTCTCGCGCGATGTAATTGACGTGAAACGATAATTCGGTCGGAGGTGTTTCGGACGCGGCGATTCCACTTCGCGCGTTCCACTTGGTCGAACTTGGTGGGAAAACGAAACAACAACGACAAACTATCGTCGTCGCGTCTGGCCGCGTTTCGGTCGCGTTTCGGTCGCGTTTCGTCTGGTCGCAGTCATTTCAGGGCTTTTGCGCGGACGAATAAAGATATTAAATGCAACAGAATTTCACGGTCCGCGTAAAATCCGAAGTCAGCATTTTTATGTAAAATAAACACCGGTGGCCCGTTTGAAATAACGATAATTAAATTCGAACGAATCGTAATGGACCTTTTTCATTTTAATGTTTCGTGAAAACAAAATGTACGCCTGAAGTGCCCTTTCGAATATTTGCATCCCGCGAAATTCCATGGAACAATACGCGGTCGTGAAAATGCACGTGAAAAATTAACACAACCAATTTGCCGCGCGCCACAGTTAATTCTGTTACGCTTCGTCACATAAATTCGCCAGAAAACCACGATACTACCAGCATTTAATTCCAACAATGGAATCGCGATATCCTGTAAAACGTGTAAGTATTCCTCGATACGATCGTAATTTTCGAGAAATCGTTTATAATTTCAGCCCGGCGCTGGTGGTGCCGGCCGCGCGTCGGTCGGGAACAAACGAAAAACAAGCGGAAAAGTTAAATTGCAACGCCCGGGCAAGATAATTCGTTTACGCGGCGACCGCTGGAAAAATGCGATTCTTTATTTCGAAAATATTACGGCCGGCGAGGCGAGAGGGGAGGAGGTGGGGGGGAGGGGGGTGTGAGGGGGGGCGAGAGATAGATAGAGAGAGAGAGAGAGAGAGAGAGAGAGAAGTGGGACCAGAGGGAGGAGAGAAAACGGGAGAGAGGGACAGAGCGAGGTGGGAGGGAAAAGGGAAAAAGGAGGCTCGCGCATGACCGCGCGGATCGTTTGCACTTAGCAAAAACCTAGCTGGATGCGGTGTAAAAAAAGAGGCAAACGAAGTATGTCCGTTACGTTTAAGCGCAAACCTTTAGTTTCTAAGCCCGGTGTGCAACAGGTTGCGCCATTGTGACAACTTGAAAACTCCGCTTCCGCGAATATTTTCAAAAATTCTTTCTCTCTCTCCCCCCCCTCTCTCTCCTCTCTCTCTCTCTCTCTCTTTTTCTTTCTCTCTTTCTCTCTTGCCCCGACTCACCCCTCCCCTCCCTTCCCTCCGCCCCACTCCTTTCACGCGCCGGCCCCGGCCGCGTAGTAGAATTGTTCTTCATTGTTTCTCATCTGCCGGAGTTGCGAATTCCCTCTCGTACTCTTGTACTTGAGACGACGACCGACCGACCGACCGACCGGCTGACGAAAGAATTCGAATTGCGCAAAGCTTTTCAATTGGAAAGAACGCCCCGGAATAACCGGCGCGGAATAACCTTTCCCTGCTGCCGCACGCTACTCAAGGACTTTAATGATTATTACTTACGCCTGGCCTCACGACCACAACCAGAAACCGAATTCCTTTGTTGCCCGCGGGAAACCCTGTGTTTTCCGACCCGCTACCTTCTCCCGCTCCCCGTTTCTCTCTCTCTCTCTCTCTCAACCGGTTCGGTCCCCGGTCGAAAAAAAAAAAAAAAAAAAAGTCCCACTCCGGGCCATTTATTAATGAAACAGAATGGAATTGACCCACTTTTCGACTTTGATCGTCTGGTCTCTCTAGGCTAAAAGGCTCTCCGGGTAAAACGCGCATTGTGCCGCGAAAAACTAACACGGTTTTGCTTGAATTTTCCCGCCAGCAACGACGAGCGAAATAGAATTGGAACGGAACGATGGAAAATAACAAGCGTTCGTTTAAGGCTGTGACTACGAATGCGACGTTGCGAGCGATCGAACGCGCGTCCGTGTAAACCGAGTACGAAAAGTATCGGGAGTTGTTAATCGATGCATCTTATTTTGATTTGACTCGTTGATTCGCACTTCCAACGTCGTTCTCGTACTTTGCCAAACGAGCGAGGATTCGCGCTGTTTCAAGAACGAAGTCTAAAACGAAGAGTCACGCGTGCTAACAAGCGCGCCGTGGATATTTCTTTGTGGAAGCCTTTGGTGGCAGAATTGCACGGATTGCAATCTGTTTCGCCACCGTTGTTACTTTACAGTTGGTGTTATCGCAAAGAGAACAAAGTGAAAATCCTAAACTCTAAAGATCTGATACTTGCGTCTGATTGGTTAGGTTAGGTTTAGAATAACGATTCTCCCGTATTTCCTTCTCCGTCGAGCTGGAGAAATTCTGCAAAAAGAAACGGGCAAACGCGCCCCGCGTGTCTGGAAGCCGCGGAGAACGCCAGGAGGAGCCGCTGGATCCGCACGTGCTGGATCGCTCGTCGGTTAACTGCGGTGACATTCAAAATGTTTAGCCCGGTGTCTGCGCTGGCTGGCGCGGTGGAACAGCGAGAGAACGGATGGATAGGCCGCGGCGAGAGAAGAGGGTGCCAGCCGGCAGACGCGGAGGGGTTCACGCACATCGGCAACGCGTTTCTGCGCGCGTGTGCGTGTCGCGCGATACGCTCGCCCGCGCGCGCGCGCGTTAGCAAAATGGCCGGCAGATTTAGACTTACGTAACGGCTGCGAACGTGCCGAACGCACGGTTTGGCCCCAGCCATTTCGCTTCTGCGACGGACGATCGTGCGCGGGACATCCTGTCGAAACTCGCACGATCCGGCGACGATCTTCCTCCGGGGACGTTTGTTTCACGCTCCTCAATGAGATACTTGCGCTCAGTATCTAATACAAAAGAGAACACATTCCGTATTCTAACAACGGAATTGGTTCTTTTTCTGCTCCTAAGTAAGAAACTTGTACTCGCTATATATATATATATATATATATCGATGATAAACTATTTCTTTCATTGCCGTTGAAGAAAATGGTGTTTGTTAAACGTTCGTCCAAAAGAAATCTTAACACTTTACGTTCTCGAATGAGAAATTTGTGCCTGGTATAATCTAAAGAAAAGAAAATATATTCCACATTCTGGAATGGAACTGTTTCTTTCTCCACTGTAAAATGGTCCGCCAGGCGTTTACGAAACATTCCTCCAGAGCAAATCTCGACATCCTCTTTGGGGATGTTCGCTTCACGTTCCTAAATAAGTAATTTATGTTTAATGGTTAAAGAAAAAAGGAAATACGTATCGGTAAATATGCAGCGACGGAATTATATCTTCGACCGCTCGAATGAGAAATTTGTGTTTAAAGTGGTCACTTCCACACGGAAATCTCGGCTTTGCGTATTGTCGCGAATCGCAGAGAGGCGCAGTTTGTAAGCGCGAATGTGTCGCGATGTGATTCGTCTCGTCATAGATATTTGATTGGTCGAATCTGATCCAATCTCGGTTGTATATCGGTATAAATACGCATGACGTGGACGTATCTGGCGCTCGTAGGAAATCCCACCTCAAGGCACGGGGGAAAAAGTTAAATTAAAAGTGGCATTGTCACAAAGTTGTACGATATAGATTTTGTTTTAGATCCTTGAAAATTTCTCACCGTCGCAGTTGTAGGTGATGGAAAACGGCAAAACTTTCAATCCTTCGTGGACGACTGTCCTGATCTAACATCGACGATTTAGACTCGTTAATAATTCCTCGTAGATTTCAGTCGTAGTTGACGATAATTAGGTCGGTTTTGTAATAACTTTTACATAGCTTCGAACGATGGTGATTCGTTTGTGAAAATTATGAAATTTTCGTTGAAACAACTTCCGGTATAGAAAGAGTAATTTAATATTCTGTAAACGTCAATATTCAAAAAAAAAAAAAAAAAAAAAAAAATCTCTTCGGAGGTGTTTTCTTCGCTAATTGGATTATTTTCCAGCGAAGAAGACAAACTACACAGATTCAGTTTCAAACTTCTTTGTCGGTCACGGTATTCGTTCGTCGGTGCACGTATTTGGACGGTTTTTCCCTCCGCGTAAAAGCGAAAAACAGCGACGCCCGCACGATGAATTCATCCAGATCAACTGGTCGTTTCAAGGGTCAGCGCATTAAGGCTTACGTAATGTCTTCACGTGTCTTCAAGACGATACCGAGGCATCTTTCTTATCGTTCGGCTAAAGTAACGGTTCTGTTCTTTGTCCTTTATAACGTATACACACACACACACATATATATATATATATAGAGAGAGAGAGAGAGAGAGAGAGCTCGCGATTCGTCGTTGAACCCGCGTTGAACGATGCCTCGAGTAACACCGCTACGAACGACGCGCACAAGTTGGCCCGGCATCGATTCGACGCGACGAGAACGGGGGGAGGGGGGGAGGGGGCAAGCAGCGCACCTAGGCGATACAACGTCGCGCAAAATTTGCCAAGGGAGATCGGCTCGAGTCGGAACGGTCGCTTAAAGGATTCATATGGAACTGGCAGTCGTAGTTGAGCAACTTGCTCCAACTTTGCGCCAAGTCGTTTGAAAAACCGCGGCTATAACTTCCGCCGATCGGAATTCGTTTCGACGTTTTGTTTCGTGCCGCTCTCGCGTCCCGCAAGACTTGTCTCTCCAGTAGGACAGCCGCGTCGCGATTAAACTTTCAGGCGTTTCGCGAGCGACGCTTGCCGTAAAAAAAAAAAAGAAAGAAAGAAAGAAAGAAAAGAAAGGAAGGGAAAAAAAGGAGAGAAAGCAACGACGGAAAGCAGCGAGAGAGAGCAACGCGGACGAAACTCGCCTCGTCCAAAAGTGTCGAAGCCGGGAGGGGAATTAGAAAAATGATCGGTCGATTTAAGCTTGCGTAACTTCACGTGTGTCCTCGACTGAAAGTCTTCACCGAGTTATTTTTATCCGCGCCACGCACGTACTTGCGGGTCATATCGGGTGTTCGAGATGTTAATTGGTCACGGAAACGGTACGGATTGGTTACACGCGAAATGCAAAGCAGATCCGATCGTCCCACCCCGGGACAGAAGTCGCGCTCCGTACCTGGGAAACGTATCTCCTCGATCTCGTCGCGTTTCTCGTCGTTTCGGAACGAAATCAGAAAGAAAGATACGAACTTTCCGACTTCACTTGTCGCGCAACGTCCCGAAAAACGCCCGAAACGATAAAAACTTTCGAATATAAATACTCGATAAGCGAGACAGATACGAACGAACTCTCGTAAACACTCGATGTCGAAATATGTGTCATCTGCCGCCATTTCCTAGGTCTCTCTCCAGTCTCTCGCCGCACAGCGGTACGTGCACGACACGCGGAGTCGATAGGAGTCGATAGGAGTCGATAGGAAGTAGCGCAGCGCGCGCCATTAGATTAAGGCTGGATGCGTATCTGAATAGAAAAACAGAGATCGCGTTGCCTCACTCCGTCCGACGTTGCATTTATTCATCGAGCCGTCCATCCAGAAAGGAAATGTAAAAATAAACGTTTCGACTGTTTCGCGCGATATCGTTCGCCGCGTTTGGCGCGACGGACGTCCACCGCGTTGCATACGTAGATTAACTAGCAAACGACGAACGAGATCGATCGGAGGAGGGAACGTCGTCGTTCGAGTTTGTCGTCCGTCGTTAATGGATTGCGGATGACTCGCCCGAACGTCGCTGCGACGTTCTCTTCTCGTCGAAAGTGTATCGTACACGTACCGAGCTTCGTCGGCCAGTCGAAGATCTCGCTCGAAATAGTCAAAGAAAATGTTTCTTAAGGCACGAGGAAGTAGAAATAAATTCTGGACAAACCCAGAAACTTGATTCGAAATTGACGAGAAATTGAGCTCGTCGTTGGACCGCGGATACGTACGAATATACAGTTGGAACAAGAAGACGAAGGAATCCTCCTTTTTTTACGGAGACGATCGGCAGAAAATTCGTCTACGACGAATAACGACTTTGTGCGGGTCGCTGTCCAAGCCGCTCTTTAGAGCGGCTAATGGACCAAGACTCTATTAATACTGATAATGGCGAAAATCAGGCCAATAAGCGGCCGTGGTACTGATCGCGTTCGAGGATACGATGTCTACGTACAGATTAACTCGCACCACGGCACAGCGTCGGTTTGCAGAGTAAACGATCGACCAACGTTCCTCGCCTCTTCCCACCTTTTGCCAATCGGCCAGTTCTGTCAACTGTCAACTGTGAACGCGTGATTCGAAAATCGCGCGTCTAATTTACCTCCACTTGAGAGCGTCTGTTGCGAGTTGAAGCATCAACGCGGGGAATAAAGGAGAAGAAAAGCACGAAGAATGAAAGAAGAAGCGAAACGTTAGAGAAATAATTTTCGTTCGCTCGCCGTGTGTGTGTGTGTGTGTGTGTCTCTGTTGGTGGTGTGTTCGCAGCAGCTTATTAAGATCTTATCATCGGTGACGCAAGTGCTGAAGCGAGACACAGCTAGCAGCAAGGCTAGCCCGTGCCACCAATTTCGCTCGTTTTTTTGCCTGCCTTGCGTCACTGTACAACCGCGCAAAACCATTTCAAACAAGATCGACGGACGTTGAATTAATCGTTCGTAGCGTTGAATTACACGCTTCTGCGCGCTTCAGGTGTCTCTTTTAACGGGGTGCCACCGGGGTTCTCGCTCTCGTCGCTCGCGACGCTCGTCTTCGGGATTTAATCGATATTCTTTTTTTTTTACCCAACTTGCTCGCGATCGGCGGCTGGCTGCCGCCAAGCAGCTTTTCCCCGTTACAGATTATCTCGGGTGCTTTCCGAGTGCAACGGACGTTCGTCAACTGTAAAGCGGCGTTTACTAATTATCGCAGCTGCCATCGACACGCGCTTAATAACGGAACACCGAAATGATATTAGTTGTAAGTAATTGGATCGCGGAGGTACGTCGGCCGGAATTTCTACGTTTGGCAAGAGAAACCCCCCCCCTCCCCCCCTCTCCTTTTCGAGAAATCACCCGCGAACCCGAGGAAGGTGTATCGGATATTCGATCGTTATCTATCGGCGTGCAATTCGTTCGACGAATTCTATAATTGGACGCTTCGGGGAATTCGCGCGATCGTCGTGCGATTTATCCGCTCGCGGAACGCCATCGCCACCGCGTTCGAGCGAGTAAACGTTTCGAAATATATTATGTATCGAGACGCGAAACGCTGCCGCGCGTGTTTTCCCTCTACTGCGCGTCATACGAGCGGGCAACGTACAAACTTGTTTCGTCGCCGAGCTGCTAAATTGACAACGGACGATCATGCAGATTAGCCTGTACACGAAATTGCGGAGTTGGAAACGGTGGAAAGACGTGTCGGCTGACGCACGAGCGTTTAAACCGAAAGGTTAACGCCAATAGCGATAATCGACGTTTTATTGTCGCTTTGTATCAAGCATACTAACGCAGATTTTATATATATATATATATATATACAACAAAATAACACAGTCGTATATTATATATTATATTCACAGTTATTATATATATGTTACAATTTAAATCTTGTATATTTATTATAAAATATTATACTATAGTATAATATAACGTTGTATATAATAATAATAATAATAATAGTCGGTATTTTATCGTCACGCTACATCAAGTAGACTGACGCAACACTTTATAGTAAATAAACTATAATGATACATGTACAATTGTGCATTGGAGCAACTACTCTATTTGATACAAGACGACGAAACGTCGATTAATTTGCGAACGTTTTGGTCGCGAGGAGGGGGAGGGGGGGGGGGATTTTTGTAATCCGAAGCGACGAAATGAAGTCGTTCGACGGGTCGCTCTCTCGATCGTAGGTCGCGCTTCTCCAGATCGAAGCGAGGTTAAACAGTGCCGCCCTCCGTGTTTTCCGCCCCGCGATTCCGCTCCGCTCGGCTCGCAACGACGCGCCGTTAGAACTCCACGTCGCAGCTGCTTTTTTATCGATTCTTTGGAGGCTCGAGCCTTCCACCTTGACGTCGCGTTCAAAATCCTACGACCGACTGCATCGCGCCGTTCACCGCCGGGGCTCGCCGGTCGGCGTCGCAAGTTTTTCGTACGACGGAGTATTTCCGCAAATTTCGAACGCGAAATTTCCGCATTTCGAAAGCTCAGAGTCGGGGGCCGAAAATTTCATTTGCAATTGAAACTTTTCGTCGTGTCATCGGGGGAAATGTGCTTCCGCGCACACAAATTTAAGGCTGTGCGACTTAATTAGGTTACCGCTGTCTATTCTTATTTCGTTTCTAATAAATAATCTGCCCGCTTCGATCTAAACGGAGGTCAGCCTCTACACGTTCTACACCAGCTCCTAGCACAGTTACTCGGAATTGAGTTGATCGCGCGCAATTATATCTAATTTTCAATCGGCAATAAGTCAAGATTCGTAATATCGATTCCGCCATGCTGCCAGTGTTGTTTCTGACATCAACAGAGGAATTATTATTCAACGGGGTGGGGAGGTGACGAAATTAGTTGTTTCTGAAATAATTTTAGGTTAGGTTCAAAAGAACCAATTAAAAAAAAAAAAAATTCGTCCGAAAGAGGAAAGTTGATCTGCAATTTTTACTTACCCAAGAAGTGAAAATATTAATAAATATATATAATAAAATAACATCCTACACAGAGGAAGAGGTGAAAATAATTTAATCCGCGACGAGCGTTGGAAAACACTTGGTGACAAAGTGATCGAATCGCAATTACTCGATACGCGGTACAACGACTGATATTGTTATACCGAGTTGCACGGTGTACGGTTCTCCGAAGTCAATACCGCCTACTTTGGCCATCGGCGCAGTCACGTTATTCCGTCACGTTCCTGAAATCGTTTCCGTACCACAATCTCG
>JAUCMO010000291.1:9920000-10092500 GCA_032399605.1 Melipona beecheii | reverse complement strand
AAAAAGGTCTGGTGGAAACAAAAAGGAATCCGCGCGTCTTTGGGAGTAGTGTGTTAGTTAACCCCCACCCTTGCCGAGGGTGTCCGCTCGCGACAACTCATCCCTGCCGCCCCACTTTGCTGCGCTTCCCTCACCCTCACCCACACCACCTCCTTCTACCTTTCTTTCGTTCTCTTTCTCTTCCATCTTCCGTGTCCTTTCTCCTACTCTCCCCCGGCTTCCTATCTCCTCGTTTCAGAAATTTTTGAATATCCGATCAATAGGTAGCTGCTGCTCGCAGAGAAAAAAGGAGCGCCCGAGTGGGGAGGGTATCGGACGGGTACCGCTCCTGGAACTCCACCACCACCCCTATCCTCGCGATTCGTCGCGCTCTTCGAGACGAGACTTGTCCGTTTTTTTTTCTCCGTGAACGTCCGATCTCTCTCGCTTCCTCGATTAATTGCCAGCCACCACCACCGCACGCCCTCCCCGCGAGTACATACCCTCCGTACCCTCCGTACCCTATCTTCTCTACTACCTCTTGTCCAGCTCTCCGTTTCTTTCTTTTCTCTGAAACGCGTGCTCGTATCGACGAGCGACCACCTCGGCGCGACAGCAGGGTATAAGCATCGCGCAACGCGGTCGTGGTCTCTTTAAAAATTTGCCAGCCGTTTCGCGGCATAAGCTCTCTCTCTCTCTCTCTCTCTCTCTCTCTTCCGGTTCGCGTCTACCCTCGAGCCGTCTCATGAAAATATTATTCCTCCAAAGTTCTCGTCTCGATCGCCGGCCGGTCTCGGCGTCGTCTTACACGGTCACGCGAATACGAAAGCATCCAACCATCTGTCACACTTTCCATGCCCTAGCCGATTCTAGAGTTGTTCTTGCTCGGTGCAACCCTTTCCAATGCTCCCGTTTTTCTCGGGTGTCGGGCTAAGCGCCGATATTACCGCGCGAACGTCGCCTCCCCGCGGAGAGCGACAAGTTGAAAAAAAGGAAAAAAAAAAAAAGAAAAGAGAAAAAAAGAGAGAGAGAGAGGGAGGTTACTGGCTGAGACCTGGGCACTTTCAAACTTTGAACGTCGTCAACGTCGTCGTCGTCGTCGTCGTCATCGTCGCGTAAGCCACGCATTTTCATTTACCAAAAACGCGAGGCATAATAAGGGGGAAGATAAAAGTAAGCGTCAAAGCGGTAGAAGCGAGCGCGCGGAACCCTCGTCCCCCCCCCCCCCTGCTCTCCGAGGGATCCCCGGAAAACGAACCCGCGAAACACCCGAGAGCCCCACACACACACACACACACACACGGTGGGTCGGGCGGGTGCAACGACTCTGCAACCGGCTGCAACGATGTCGAACGGCGCGCTTTTCATACCACCAGCCACCATACCCACCACCAGTCATCGTCTTTACGCTAGGCTTACGGCGCGCGGCGGGGGCAGGGGGAGGGGGAGGGGGCCATGTTTCGAAGCGTTTTATAATTGAGACCGGTGGTGGTGGAGGTCGGGGGGGGGCGGGAGAGGGTGGCACACCACGCGGTCTCCCGCCACCCGGGAGAGGACGGGGGATCGATAGCATTTTTTTCGGGGTAAGAACCCAGACGTACGGGTACGACACGGTACGGTACGTACGTACGTAGCGAAGGTGGCCGACGAGAAGGGGCTCGAATCGTGTGACACATCCACGCACAGCGACTGATATACCGAGCCACGTCGCCAGTTATGTACGTACGTACGTACGTACGTAGGGAACAGCCGGTAGAAAGGGTACGAGGTATACGACTGCGGACCGTGGCAGGGTAGGAAAAGTAGGCAGGGAGGAAGAGAGCGTGTGTGTGAAAGTGAGCGAGCGAGCGAGCGAGAGAGAGAGAGAGAGAGAGAAAGAGGACTGTGGAGGGTCGCTCCGGCAGGCTTGCTTTTCGACAAAGAGGCGACGACGCTTTTTTATAATTGCGTTTTTAATTTGATGGATTCTTTGATGCGTTTCGTCGTATACTCGAGCGTGCGCGGAAGAGCGAACGACGGAGATAGAGCCAGAGGAGCCGGGAAGAAGAGAGACGAAAAGCGACGGGCGAACGAAAGGAAGGAGGAAAGAAAAGTGAAAGAGAGAGAGAGAGAGAGAGAGAGAGAACGCGGAGGCGTATGGAAGTGTTAGCATACGTGTACCGTAGGGGCAAAAGGAAAGAGAAGAGAAGAGAAGAGAAGAGAAGAGAGAAAGGAAAAGGGACAGAGCGAACGATAGGAGCGAGATAGAAAAAGAGAGGAGCACGACGCCGGCGTCCACGAGAGATTTTTTTTCTGGCCCAGCACGAAACCCTCTTTTCCTTTAACCACTCTTTCGCAATCCGTATAACGCTCACACATCTTCGCCGCCGCCGCCGTCGTCGAAAAACTCTCCCTGCATAGGTGTACAACACACGCGTCTTCTCCTTCCTTCTTCAACGCGTTGTATCCGCTCCCCTCTTCCCAAACTCCCCTTCAGCCGGTCGCAGGGTCACCCGGCTAAATTAATTTCAATTCCGTTTGCCGCAAGAATTTCCATCGTGCCAGATTTTCGCGTCCCGCGTTCTCCCCTCGGGATTATTGGTGTAGTCAAAGGGAAAGCAAGATTGTGCGAGCCCGTCTCGAAACGTGCGCGACAGTGAAAAAGCAGCGTGTCGAAAAGTTTCGATCAGAAAACGATGATTAACTCGATAATTAACAATCTCAGCGAGTCGAATCACCGATCGTAGACTTTTATAATTTCACGTGGAACGGTCGCGAATTGTAAACTCTGTAAACTCGCCGGTTTTGCTTTATCGCCAAACTCGTTGTTATTTTGCAAAAAGGATTTATCAGCAGAAATCCGAGCTCCGCGCGGCTGCGTGAAAATTCGCGAAATCTCATTTCTCCATTTCGGGAAAAAGTGATATTTAGAGGTATTTCGAATGCCCCTTTTTCTCTTCTTCGCGGGGGCGAGGGGGCTGGGGGAGGGGATTGGAAATTCGAAAGAGAACTCGCGCAGACAGTTCAACGACGCGGCAAACGAGCGTGATGTAATCAGAATTTGCCCGCAACGCGATACAGATTTGGACCTAAATCCGGTGTGCCGACGCGTTGACCTCGTTCGGGCAACGTGTAAGGATCAAGCGGGGCAAACAAAGCGAATCGAGCCGAGCTCATCCGATGACGTACAGAGAAGTGGTAGAAAATTAGATCGCTATAGCTCATTAATGACCGCTCGGACGTGAAATAGCACCGTGATAATTTAATCGCCTTCTCGGGATTAATCGTTGACCATTTCGCCCGATGAATTTTTCAAAGCGCGCGCGCGCTCATGACTTTATGACGTTTCGATCGCGGTTTCGCCTCTAATGACATCAGTCTGCCTTTCGTTTTGAAACGACGCGATTCGCAGCACGACGCTTTGAGCACGCGTATTTAACCCGGCAATGTGAGCAGTCACGCGTTTTCGAGTTTTTCGAACGGCGGAGTGGAGAGCGCGCGGATGCAGCGGAACGATTTTTATTGCATTTCGCAGCGTGGAATCCCAGCTGGAAATTGCGTCCAGTGAAACGTTTTGTTTTACAACGTTCTCTCTCTCCCTCTCTCCCTCTCTCTCTCTCTCTCTCTCTCTCTCTGCTTGTATTCACTGAACTGATTTTTTACGCTTTTTCCCCGGCGACTCGTTTCCACAGAGGACATCATCGCAATCATCGAGTTCAAATCGAGTCGAAAATTGAGATTATCCTATTGACGCCGCGAAAACTTTTAATGCGCTCGATCGCATTTCATCGCTCCGCCAAACTCGGATTAAATCAGCCACCGCCTGTCGTTCAGACGCTCGCTGTTTAAGATGGACGTTTTGATCTCTCTACGTAAAATGTTTTATCTGCTGTTTTTCGAACCTTGAAGAAAAAATTCGAGTTTTATTTTTATCTTTATTTCTCTCTCTCTCTCTCTCTCTCGCTCTCTCTCGTGGCCGGCGTTTGATAATGTTATCTTCTAATAATATGGACTGTAACTCGCCTAGGAGAGGCGAGCGAAAGTTTAAGCGCGTACTCGGATCCATTTATCAGGGAATTTCAAATTCCAATAGGACTCGGTAATCTTTTTAAAATTACGATTCTCGGTGATCATTTTAATAGCCGTCTCGGCGCTTGCTTCACCATTAGTCTATTGTGATACGAGGAGCTCACGTTGATAGAAAGTCGGCGGTTTACTGGTACAGCTGCGCGCTTCTCGGTTAAAATGTCCCATTTCGAAACTAAAGGCAGTCGTCGGAAAGGGCAATGACGTGTGCCGTCACTTTTTACACAACTTTCGTTAGCGCTCGTTGTGTTTGAAACTCGGCTGTTTAAAATTGGGGGCTGTGTAAAACTCAGAAAGCTCGCTTGCACAACTCTTAAATCTCGAATTTCACTACTGTGATCGCAGCCGGTTAGGCAAAGTTCCAGCGGCAATTAACAATCTGCTCGATGAATCTTCGGATGTGACCGTCACACACACACACACACACACACACACCGAGAGAGAGAGAGAGAGAGAGCGAGTACAGGGCAATGGAAAGTGTTGGAAATTAAAGGCAGAAGGAAGTCGCGGCGAGTAGATATTTATTGCGTTCGGTGTGATCTCGCCGTGAGTGAGAGAGATACGGGCTAAATCTCACGCCGTCGCTTTACACGGGGGAAGAAAATGGCGTCTGAAGTGTCGGGGGTCGTATCCCTTTCGCGCTGCGAGCCCGGTATGAGCAGCAAGACTCGGCGAAGGTGTCCAAAGTGTGCTCTCGTAGCCGTGGAGCGAGAGAATAAGGAGAACGCGCGCGTGTGTGAAAAAGAGAGAGAGAGAAACGGGAGCCTAAATTTAGTAGACACCCAAAGTATAGTCACGAAAGCGTGCAAAGAGAAGGAAAGAGAAGGAGAGAGAGAGAGAGAGAGAGAGGGCAAGTCGGAGGAGAAACGACGAGGAGCATCCACAGTGGCGAGAGGAGATGTACGAAGAGAGAAGGGGTGGGGTAACTCTGTGCTTTGGTGGCAACGGGTTTAGGGTAGCAAAAGGAGGATACCGGAGGGTGGAGGCGGCAGCAGGGCGGGGGGGGGAGGCAGGGGGAGCGGAACGAACTGTTGCTTCCCCGAGAACCATGTCGTGCTGGTACTTCCAACACAGGATTCTCGAGAGCCTCCAAACAGGATTTAAGCGTTCCTTACCGGCCACGAGGAGTATCGCTTCCAGTATTCCGTGCAATTTCCCTCGAAACGTTTCTCGATTCCACGCCGCCGCCGTCTCCTCTCCGCCTTTGTTCCTGCCTCGCGCGACCAAATTAGCGCGTGGATGGAAAGAAACGCGTCTTTGGCCTCGAATCGGTCGATCGACGGAAGGAGGAGGAGGAGAAGAAGAGGTCGGCGACGAGTAGTAGGTTTGTCGGAGAATCGCAGAGGCGGAAGGAACGCGACGCATCCCCGTTGCTTATTACTCCCTTTAACTTGGCGGCTCAGGGACCTCGGCTCGGATATACAGACTACTTTGAAGAGTTTCGCTCAGGTCGGAGTTCCTTTGAAGAAGGATCGTGCAAATTTTTGTTCAAAGTACCGACCGCCCGAATAAATTTTTATTCGTGTCATTTTTTCGAAAGTAATCTCTCCGCGAGAAACACAGGTGCACGGAGAATATATAGAGCACGTGGTACAGAGAGAGAGAGAGAGAGAGAGAGAGAGTATCCTATGCCAGAATTTAAAAATCTTTGCAAACCCAAACACGATTTTGGGGGTGCAGTCGACCGTTCATCGTTCACAGATTCGATCAAAAGAGGTCGAGCGCGACGAGGGTTTCGTGGTCAATTGTGTCACCCTCTCTAAAACAACCGGACCAGAATCTCTCGCTCGCGCACTAATGTTTCTTTTTCCGTAAAAAGTCAGCTGCCTCGTGGAAAAAGGAATTTTACGCTCTCGCGCATCGTCCTTCCACGGTGTGTTCGGTCAAATTGAAAGTCAACGTGGTATTCCCGTGGAAGAGCCGTCCGCGAGCCGATTCAAAGAGCACAGGTGGGCTTTAAATATGACCGTGGAGGAACGTACGAAAAACTCGGGGTGCGAAAGCAAGGGGAGTGCGTGTGTGGTCCGAAGGGGGCGGCGGGGGTAGGTAGATGCTGTAGGAGATACTGGACCGGAGAAAAAGAAAGGAGACGTATCGAAGAAGAGAGAGAGAGAGAGAGAGAGAGTAAGAGGGATGGCGGTGTCGGTAGTAAGGGAAAGAAGAAAGAAAGAGAGGCTGGTGGACGAGTATGCGTGAGAGAATATACGCGCGTGGTCGTATGTGAGCCAAGGGGAGAGAAAGAGAGAAAGAGAGAGAGAGAACGAACGAAAGAAAGAAAGAAAAGGGAGAGCATGAAAGAAAGAGGAGGAGGCGAGGAAGGACGTAAAACAAAGTAACGACGAAATGCACTTCCCCCTTTACGCCGTGCCTGGCTCTCGCCCGGAGGGAAACGTCGAACGAAACGTTAAAAACTGGGAAGAGGAATGAGAGCGCGGGGGTGCTAGGTGGTGGCTCGTCGGTCGGGAGGGTCGGTGGGCCCCGTGGAGGCGCAAGGCGGAGGGTTGAGGGTGGGTTTGCTGTGGCAGCCGGGCCACCCTGGAAGGGTGCCGGGAGGTTATGACAGCCGAGGTATTGAGCGGATCCTTCGTTAAAAAAACGAGAAGCACCGTGCTGAGGCGCGTGGAACAGAGACGGCGACGGGAAGAGAGAAAAAGAGAGAGAGAGAGGGAGAGAGAGGGAGGGAGAGAGCAAGAGAAGGCGAGATGAGAAAGAAAGAGAAAACGAAAGCCGAGCGAGGGACTGAGAGTGAGCGGGAAAGAAAGACGAAAAAGGAGAAAGAGAAAAGAGGAGCAGTCGAGAGAGAGAGAGAGAGAGAGAGAGAGAGAGGGAGAGAGGGAGACGGGAAAAGAGAGTGCACGACTGCCGCCGCCGCCGCCGCCGCGGCCACCGCTGCCGCCGCCGCCGCCGCCACCGTCGCCGCTGTTGCTGCTGCCGCTAGAACCGCCGGTGGAGGTGGTCCAAGGGGTGAGACCAAGTAACCGAATCCAACGCACCCTTGCCTCGCGCCCATTGCCTCCCCCAACAGAGAAAAAACCGAGTGCACCATCTCTCCCACTTCTCTCCTCCTTTCCCATCTCCTCCTCCTCCTCCTCCTCCTCCTCCTCCTCCTCCTCCTCCTCCTCCTCCTGCTCTTCCACCATCTCTCCATCTCCACCTCCTCATCCTCATCCTCGTCCTCATCCTCGTCCTCATCCTCCTTCTCGACCACCCCTGACTGCTCTTCCTGAAGCAGTCCCACCGTCTCCCCTCTTCGCCGCCACGTTCTTCCATCCTGCTCCCTCGGTCGTCGAGTTTCTTCCGCCACGGAAAAAATACTTCGACTTGGAATGACATTACGCGACCTCCGATCGAACGCAACGAATCTTTCCACCGTCTCTTCGACAGTCACGCGTCGCCGACTTTCCAATTACTCGTTAACTCTTGCAATCACCACCACCGCCGCCACCGGTGTTCAACGTTTCAGCGCGTTCAAACGATAATGCACGTTCCAAATCCGACGAAAAAATCTGACTGTCGAAAAAATGTCCAAGACGGGAATTTCGATCGGGCCGATCCGATTACTTCCTACCGTTCGACGACCGATCCGTAAAATCCCTGGCGTTTCGATTATCTATCGAGCATCTATCTGAGAGACTCCAATTTATCCACCAAATTGCCCATTAACCGTAAAATCTTATCGATCGATCGAAAATTGCCCGTCCCGTGCCCGCGACGTGCGATTCCATTTGCGACAAAGCCAGTCAACCGATCCACGGTTGCGAGCGATCGATTATTAGAAAGTAAAGTCGAAATCGCGATTACGTGGATCGACGCGATCCGCGGTCGACGCGAGGCCGTCGCGTCGCGCAGATGTGGAAAAGAAAACACGGACGGAAAGGCGGCGCGCGTGGATGTACTCGAAGAAAGGTGGGACGCAGAGAGGGACGGCGAGATGGGGTGGAAGATGGGACAGGGGAATCGAGACCGTTTGTTCGTCGACGGAAATGCAGGCTGGACACGGAACGACGGAAAACGAAGAAGCGAGTGTGTGCGAAGCACTCCCCGGATTCGCGTAATGGGAAAATCGATTAGGAACCGAGCGAGTAAGGTGACCGTCCAAGATGTACAGATACACCGAGGGAGGAGTTGTTGGCTCTTCTACATCCGGGGAATTAAACGAGTCGCAGAAAAGAGGAAACGAGAGGAGGAAATTTTCGAATTCGTCGTGACTGAATCACTGAAACGTGCATTACCACGACGAAATTCGTAAAAAGACGATCGACGTTTAAGCGTGTGATTGGAAATTAAAGAAAGAGAGGAAGAAAGAAAGTAAACAAAATGAAAAGATAAACGACGAGGTCGAACAAAGAAATACTTAATGTGGCAAAACTCGAGCATCTTAGAACTCCGACCACTTCAAGGTACTCTGAGAGTCTAGTCACTTTTCCCTCGCCCAGCATGCCTGCGAAGGTTCAATGACATCGGTAGAAGCTCCCGTACACGTATACAGAAGCGCACCGAGCTGAAAGTGGAACGCGTAGCAAAAGCGTTCGCGTGCTTTCTCTCTCTCTCTCTCTCTCTCTCTTTTCTTTTTTCCATTCTTTCGTTTTGTTTCTTTTTTTCTTTTTAGGGACGATTAGGGAAACTAATTACTCGGCTAACCGGGCAAAATGCGACGAAGAACGAAATTCCGAAAATTTCCCCAGCCTGTGAAAAAAAGGAAAAAAAAAAAAAAAAACGGAGGAGATAAAAACGGACTTGACGCATCCTGTTGCGATCCTCGCGAAAATGTGGAGCAAACGCGCGTAGAACAGAAAGTCCCCCCCCCCCCGTGTGTTTCATCGATATTGTTCGTATAGGCTTACCTAGCACGAGTATCCAATCGATCTTCCGAGCGTCAGTGGTATCGCCGTACTAGCCCACGGCTAGCTTCTATTCATCGAACGGCGTCCATGCGCGAGTGGAATATCAACACAGAGAATCAAACGCTTTTAACGAATGCTACCGCTCCGATTTTGATCACCACCCGTGCCGTACGTACGTCGTACATCGACGAAACGCTATCGATCTTCCGTCTCTTGACAAGCGGACGAAGATCGATCCCAATCTAGCCCGCCAGGGAGCTCGAGTCTCGCTGCCCCGCTGTTTATCAACGAAATTAACGACAAGACAGAGCGCGTTAATCTCTGCCGTTAATTTCGACGAAATTCCTACGACGAAAAAAAAAAAAGTCGCAACTAGTTACGATTCGCGCGCGTCGTTAAGATTTAAACGAGATCTCTCGTGCCTTTGCAATTGGAAGGCTCGTGCCACCTACCACTATTCTCTCTACGTGTGCGCGCGAGCGCGCCCGCCGCGACCGCTGCACCCCGTTCGTGTCGTCCGTTAGCACGTGTAACCGAGAGTTACTCGAAAGTTTGTTGGCAGAGGAGTAGAACGGGAAAGAAAGGGAAAAGCGTGCTCGGCGACAGAAAGAGAAAAAGAGAAAGAGAGAGAGAGAGAGAGAGAGAGAGTCGCGGAGGGAAGAAAGGAAAAGTAGAGAGAAGCAAATTAGGAGACGTTTGATTTTCGGCGACAAAGAGAAAGTTGGGCGGCCGAGCGAGGGCCTCGGGTATCTCGACAACAAAGGCGATGGAGCGAAGGAGTTTCGCGATGAACGTAAGAGAATCAAGGGGCTCTGGCAAGGTGGGACACGGAGACTGGCGAGGTGGAGGAGGTGGCGGGAGGAGGCGGGGGGGGGGGGCGGGGGGCGGGGGGGCCCGAGGATAGAGGGAACCGAGAAGGAAGGAGGTGAACGGCGGACGAGAGGGGAATAGGGCAAGTAGAAAGGACGAGGGTGTCCGCGGGGGCGGATGAAAGGACGCTTACCAGCTACTACCTATTGATCGCCAATTCTTTTTCTCTTGTTGCATATTAGGCGCACTCTGCCTCCTCTCTCTTTCTCTCGGCGGTACGCTCTCCCACCCCCTCGCTGGCGTAGAACGCGCGAATCCGCCCCTATAGCTACCCTCCGACCACCCTGCGCGCCTCTTCCTCTTCCTCTTTCTCCTGGCCCCCGCCGCCCCCCTCCCCCATACACCCCCCCTACCCTTCCTGCCCATATCGCGTCACCGCGCGAGAGTGCGAGTCTCGCCCCTACTACCTACCTTTCCTACCTACACCATCGGCCCTGACGTTCTTCTTACCGGCAATGTTTCATTTCGAGTAGCGGCACCCTTTCTGTTTCGGGGTGGGGCCAGCAGCACCCATCTCGCCTCTTACACGCAGGTGTCGCGCGAAACCTTCCTCCTCGCCGCGGATCCCCGTCCCCATTTCTCGGCCGACCGTGATTACCATCGAACCCTTGGACACCGCGATCCATCGGGCCGCGAATCGAAACACCTAGATACACCTGGATCGCCTCGATCCGAGAAGAAATCGAGCGATATGCTGCCACTGCTGCTACACACACGTGGTGGCTACGGAAGTATCGCCGGAAGAGTAACGAACGTTACTGAATTTGTGTTGCAGGTAATACCGAAAAGAGCAGCGGTTTCCTGGAAAGGAGGCCGGACGAAAGGATCGGAGGGGTGAGCGTGAACGGCGAAATCGGTCGGAGCGAAAGAAAGCCGAAAGAGGAAGTAAAAGGCAGGACTTGCCGGCGGCGACAGACTGCACTCTCGCACCGTTCAGGGCGCAAGCGTGCACGTATGTTGTGCGTTTCCGTGCCCTAACCCTGTCTCAACACGAGAGAGTAGTCGTTTCTCGGCGTTCTCATCCCTACTCCAGCAACATCGCCGCCGTTGCCGCCACCGTTATCGCCACCGCCGCTACCGCCGCCGTTACCGCTACCGCTACCGCCACCGCCACCGCCACCGCCACCGCCACCGCCACCGTCACCGTCACCGTCACCGACGCTGCTATCGGCTCACCATCCCTCCAACATTTGCAAAGAAGCACCGCCATAGCCGACGTAACGACGACGACCAAGACCAAGACCAAGACCAAGACCAAGACCAACAACAACAGCAGCAGCAGCAGCAACAGCAACAACAACAACAACAACAACACGAAGAAGAAGAAGAAGACAAAGACGACGACGACGACGACGACAACGACGACGGCGACAAAGAGGAATAAAAGAAGAAGGAGAACAAAGACGAGGACGTTGACGAACAACACGACCGCCACGATCGCGAACCTGACCATCGGACTTTCGTCATTCGCTCTCAAACATTTTGCTCGATCTTGGAGCACGGTACGTCACGCGTGACGTCCTATTCAACGTAGTCTGCACACACGCTGCCTTTCCCCCTCGTATCCTCCTCGCGCACGCCTTGAGCCGACGGCGCGCGTTCAACCGCAAAGAAACATCGGACAAAGTAGTACGACGAGCAGAATCAAAAGGAATAATAATAACGGATCGAGAAAGTCGATCGATCGAACGCTGAGAGAGAAGCGAGGCAAACAGAAGGAAGAGCAGCAGCAGCAGCAGGAGAAAGAGGAGGAGGAGGAGGAAGGGGAGGAGGAGGAGGACGAGGACGAGGACGAGAACGCGGACGAGGACGAGGACGAGGACGAGGACGAGGACGACAACGGCGACGACGACGACGACGACGACGACAACGACGACGAGGACGAGGACGAAGACGAGGACGGAGGACGGCCGGTGGCGTGGGGGGTGGACATCCACGCGGGAACTCGAGGCAGGCGCACCCGGCCGGCACGCACACACATTCATTCTAAGATGTGATTTCAAAAATGGCGGATTGCCCCTATGCCCGTTGCATACAGGAACGCAGACACATCCGACGGGAGCTGCTGCGATGGACAAAGAATATGGTCTTCGTAGTCGGTGAGTTAAATTGCGACCAACGGTTTTCATCCCTCTCTAGGTCACGAACCCTACGTTCGGAGAGCCCGCGTTCCTCGTTTTTCTTTTCTCTTTTTTCTTCTTCTTTTTTTTTTTTTTCTTTTTTTCGATCGTCAACGTTTCTCTTCATTTCGGGGCCTAATTCGGCGCGCAGGTCGTCATTTCACAATTACTACGCTACGCGAGAGATTTACACGTTGACTCGTGTTCCACATGGTGACTCTTCTTCGAATGTGTCAAGGATACATAGATACAACAACAAGAGTCAAGCACTTCTATGTGTGATGTGGGAGAGAGCAAGGAAGGAGAGAGAGAGAGAGAGAAAGAGAGAGAGAGGGATGGGGCCGTGAAGGGTGGGGTGAGTCTGGGGTTTGAGTGGCGAGAGGGTGAGGGCGGGAAAGAGAGGGAGAAGGGTGAAAGAGGGGAAGAAGGAAAGATAGAAAGAGAGAGAGAGAGAGAGAGAGAGAGAGAGAGAGAGAGAGAGTGAGTGAACGCCGGTGGTGAGACCTGTTGCGAACCGAAACGCCGAATCCTGGTTGACTGTGAGCCAGGCGTGACTCCTACTCGTGTCCGTACGTTCAACAGGGTGGTTGCACGTTGTCGAGAAACAGAGCGATATTTCGCGCGTGTATCTTGCCGCGCGTTGTTAAATTCTACAACGTTTCACCTCTCTCTCTCTCTCTCTCTCTCTCTCTGCAATTTTCATGAAATAACGCCGTTGCCGGCGTTCTCGCAGAAATAGGGCTAAACTTCCCAGTTTGCCTTTGCTCCACTTTCCTCGTCGGTTTTCCTTTTTGAAGATCGATTTCGTATCGTCGAGGAACGATGGAACGGGCGTTTTTCGACTTTCGACTCGTGAATCGGATCGTGGTACGCGAATTTCTTGGTGCGCGAGACGAGGAAGGAACAGCTGCCTCTCCGTCTTGCTTCCGCGCGACGACCCCCTCCCTCCTCCTCGGCAACCGTCGACACCGTCGCACCTGCGACAGCCTCTCCCGCGTAAGAGAGTAAGACGCGCAGAGAATACTGCACGAGCTGCGTGCCTTGACCACAGACAACCGAGCGATCCCGGCCGCCGCCCGAAACCTTCTTTTCTTCTTCTTACTATCTCTCCCTTCTTCCGCCTTCACCCTTTTCCCTCTTGCCGATCCGCATCCCTCTATTGCCCACTCGTCGCTTACGCCCCCACCATTATGCTCCCGCTGCTACTCTCCCTTCGCTCCCTCCTTCCTCCGCCTTTGGGGTTAGTCCGTCAAGAGAAGAGAGTTCTGCTACTCGTAGAAGGCGCGTTTCCACGCGCGCTGCTGTTGCGTGTACTCGCCGTTACGCTTCTTCCTCCACTTTCGTAACTCCTCGCCACCCTTCGTCCCTCTTTTTCCTTCTCCTCCGCCACCTTCGACCCTCCTCCTCCTCCTCCTCCTCCTCCTCCTCCTCCTCCTCCTCCTCCCCTTTCTCCTCCAGCCCCTCCGGTTACCTTTATTCCCCCGTCGGAGCTCTGGCTTCGTTGTCCCTACTACACCTCTCTTCTCTCTCGTTCGCGTCTCTCCTCATTTCGGAACGCAGCTGCCGCTGGTGGTCGAGAAATTTTCGCGAGTCCTTCTCAACCCCTCCTCCTCGATCTTTCCACCTCGCACGACCGACCGACCGTTCGTTCCTCCCCCGCTGCTCTCACCCACCTCCGCCCCTCCTGCCCGCGTCTCCAGCCCGCCCTTCGATTTCTTCCCAAACCCTCTTCGCCCCCCCCCCCCTCGTCGTATTTCCACTTTTTTCTTCGCGATCGGTTCTCCTCCTCCCGGCGCCACTACCGAAGATTCTAAAAAGCAAGGTGGTAGTGGCTCGTTGCCGAGAAAAGGAGAAAGAGAAAGCGGAAACCCGCGCGGGGTGTAGGAAGAGGGCTGCGTATGTGCGCGTTAGACCTCTGCCGGCGTACTCCTCTCGAGACTTCCATGATCTTCGGAGATCAACCAGTAAGCGTTCGGGAAAGGGTGACGAAGCAGCGGAGTTAGCAGCGGAGTACAAAGTCCGCGTCGGATCGCGACTTTGCCGATTGCCTCTGCCTTTCGCGCGGTGGTGCAACGTGTCGCCCGTCGTGGCGTCCAGCTAGTCGAGTGTGTGTTTCGTCCGGGTCGCAGGACTGCGAAAGAAATCCATGGTGTGTCAGTGTCGTCGTCGTCGTCGTCGTCGTCGTCGTCATTGTTGTTGTCGTCGTTGTCGTTGTCGTGATTCAGTGTCGTCGATTATGCCTCGAGACGTCAAGATGTTGCCGCACGCTGCGACTTTGCCGTGAACCGAGCACGATCGTTCCGGCTCACGCGAGCAACCACTGTCGCGACCTGTTACGTTGCACGTGTTGCTCGAACCCGTTGCGTACGCGCGGCGACGATCGATGTGCCGACGGTTTTGAAAAAGGGTTCTCTCGAGCAACCCGTTCTTTTCGAGACGTCGCGTAACAAACAACGCCGATCGATAATTACGGATTAACGAATCGCGTGCGATCATGCCAATTGATAATCGCGCAACGAAGCGATGCCAATTACCATCGATTCGACGTTTCGAGCCGATGTCGGACGGCGAGATTTTTCCACGGTGCGGTTAAGAACGGTAAGGATGCTGACTCGCCGTGGCTGTATCGTCGCGAGGGCATCGCACAACCGCACGACACGGCAGATTACTAGGAACAAGAGGATCGACGTGTAGAGTACGTATATACAGAGTGAAAATATTTGCAGACAGATCTGCCGCTTTGACAGATAGGTACACCACGTGTACCACTCGGCAAGCATTTGTTGACGCTCGCCGCTGATGCGTTCAAACTAGAGAAGACTATATATTTATATTTCCAAACGGAAAATCCCCCGATGCACACGGTCGAAAATTAAAATTGAGCGTTAAAAATTCTCTTCTCCTTTTTTTCCCTCTTTTTCCCGTTTTTTTTTTTTTTTTTTTTTTTTTTTGCGTAACAATCGAATCGGTAGGCCTATGAAAAATTCGTGCGCATCGACGCGAGATACACCGACCGACCGACCGACCGACCGACCGAGAGAGAGAGAGAGAGAGATTTGTTTTTCCATCAAATCGAAAAAAATTCAACGGCCGAAAGTTTATTTGCTCTGCCTATTGCTCGTTATATCGTGCAAGATAAACGAATACTTTGCAAGGGTACATTTTTCCGTTCGCCTATCCCGTTCTTTTTTCTCATTGTAACGTCCATATCCCCCCCCCCGCCCGCCCGTCCGCCCGCCTACCCGGTTTTTCCTCGAAAACGCTCGCTCGTAAGACGGAGGAAGGGAGGAAAAGGACCGAGAAAGGCAAAGCGGCGCGAGGAGGCAGGGTAGGAGGAGGAGTGTTCGGGTGGGTGCAGTTACTGCTGATCGTTAAAAGGCGCATAAAAAAAGGTCGTGAGAGGGGGAGGAGGCGAGAGGAAGCAGCGCGAGAAGTAACAATAAAAATTCGTGGGCATTCGTGTTTCGTCGCCAAGGTAGGAACGAGACGACGGTTCTCAAGGGGATGAAGCGGCAAGAGAACGAGGAGAAGGAGGCCGAGGAGGCGAAGGAGGAGAAGGTGGAGAAGGAAGGAAGGAGAAGGAGAAGGAGAAGGAGAAGGAGAAGGAGAAGGAGAAGGAGGAGGAGGAGGAGGAGGAGGAGGAGGAGGGGAAGGGGTGGTGTACGGAGGAGGGTCAGGGGTGACGACGAGGGCGAGGAAGATGGGAGGGTGCAGTGGCGACGGGTGTCGGTGCAGGCGCAACGGGGGGGGGGTGGTGGTGGCGGGTAGCGAGGCACTCGGAGGGTGGAGGTGGAGGATGGGTATGGCGGAGCAGGGTGCGTAATGAAACGATATTGAGTAGCCGTGGTAGTAGGGAGGCTGGTGACGAAGGGTGGGGGTCGTCTTCAGCCCTCTCCGTCGATTGACCTCGCTTCGACGAGGCGAAGCAAGCCGCGCGCCGAGGGGCGAGACGAAGCGAGACGAGGCGAACACGCCGAGGTGGGGGTGAGTGGCCCACAGGGGCGGACGTGGCGAGAAGGATGGCTCGGTGGGGGATGAAATGCCGAGCGATCCTACGTGGCCTACCAGGAAGGGAGACCGAAGTTAAATTGACGAAAATGACGCGGCACCTTCTTTTTGTCTTTATGTCTTTGCTCTTCTTTCTTTCGTCGAGCGATGCAACGCCTTGGAACGCCACCCGAAAAACTTCAAAGCGGCATTAGCGCTAGAAAGCGCGACCTAACGAACCACGCGCGCGCGCGCGCGCGCTCGAGAGAGAGAGAGAAGCGGCAAAAGGACGACTTTGTGGTTACTGCGTGGAATGGCACTTCATCAAACGACCCCGACCGCGACGCGACTCGATATTCACAATGTGAGTTTCACTCGTCCGTGTCGTTTGATATTTATTCTTATTTACGACATCGATCGTTCCTACGCGTCTTTTCTCTCAAACGCGTCAGTTCTCTCACTGGTCCAGCGGAAAAATAATTCTCCTCTCTCTTCCTCCCCCCCCTCCCCCTCTTCCTTTTTCTTTTTTTTCCTTCGCCAACGCGGACGCGATCAAATTTCCCTTGTAGTACTCGTTAATTTTTCATTCCAAGTGGGAATATTTTGTTACCGTAAATATCGGGCGTAAAGCGCAAACTTTGCGCATATTAATATTTTACAAAATATTTCTCGCCATGTGTAAATGAGCCCAGGCATCGCGTGTAAACAATTTCGAAAATTACCAACGACCCGTGTCGAGCTGTTTTTTAAAACGCGGAAAATGAGTTAATACTCAGATGGAAGCGCATAATAATCCATTAAATGATCACATGCCCTGTCAGATAATTACGAAGCTTGACAGAAATTAATATCAATGAACGATATTAATGATCATTCTCCTTGTAAAATATAACGGACGTGTTGCAGCGAGTAGTCGATTTTAGTTGTAAAATTCATATTGTACACCGGTAATTTTGTCCCCTTTGTACTTGATAAATTATCTCTTTCGCGATACAATTTCTTTTTCGTTTTATCAGTTTTGTCTACCGGTTATCTGTTTCACGTGGATATTATTTAAATCGTGCAGTTCAAGAGCACAAGTAGCTTTCACAGAATGGTCGGCCATTCAGATATTTCACCGTGAATATCAAGATTTTTAAGCGTCCCTTCACTCGATTATTTTCACTTTTCCACTTCAACTTTTTAGATTCGACTTGTGCGAAATAAACAAAACGCCAAAGAACGTCCAAAAAAAGCTTGAAACAAAAATGTACTTACATATAGTGGATGTGGATGTTTGACTTTATTGACTGCGTTGTACGATTTCTTAAAAGATCCGTTTTTAGTCGCCAATGGTGAGTCGTTATACATCGGTGAAATAAAACTTGCAGACAATCGCTCTAACGAGTGAAGGCCTCGATCGATTATCTCTCGTTATGAATTAAAATAACGGAGCAACAATTGTTTCCATTTTTTTTTTTTTCTAGCTGATGTGAGAACCCCTGACGCAACAATTGTTTCTCTCTCTCTCTCTCTCTCACTCTTGTTAGATTATATACTTTTTAGTTTTTAAGACGTGTGGACCCCGGACGCAAATTCACTCGCGATTAGATTCGACGTGATTTTAATTCGCGAAATTTTCCAATGATTTCAAATTTCCCACGTGGCATTGATAACGACAAATCGTTGATTACGCGTTCTGAATTATTCCGCGAGCAGTTTCTACGGAGACAGATTACAAATTTCGCACAAAACCCGATTGACGCTACAGACGAGATACGAACCGTGATGACTGACGTCCGACCGGATCGAGTACTAAAGTTTCTCAAAGTGTCCTGCATGAGTCAGCACTTTCGCTGTCTCTTATGATATAATCGCCTAATCTGCCGGTAATTTATCTGCGCGATTTATTCTCAATTGACGTTTTCGTTGACACCGCTTTCAAAGTTTCGTTGAATAGTTGAAATTAGGCGGGTTAATCTTTCAACAACGTAACAACTAGAGATTTGGAAAGTTTCAAATTCTTTGTCGCGTGAAAATTTCTCGAAACGACAAAACCGTAAGTACCTATATAAGTAAATTTCAAGTAAATCCACAAGTTGCAACTTTGAGGTTATAACGTTTCTTATTATTTACTTGTATAATTGACAACTTGTAATTTCATTTGTTTTATTCTCGTATGCGAGACTATTAATATTTGTAACTCGTAACTCGCAGCTCGCGAATGTCTAATTGCGTTAAACGATCCAAATGCAAAGATAATGCTACCCACTTTTCACAGACGATGAATTCTAACAATTTATAACGTTTGAAACGCGAAATAACACCGATGCAATGAAACCTCGATTAACCGGATGCGATATCTGTGACGTCGATTCAGTTTCGGTTCCGTCGATTTGATACACGTTCGATTTGATCAGTCTATTTACATATGCAAATTTCTTTCTGTTTTCTGTCGCTGCGTAAAACAACAAAAAACTCGACAAATACAAACAAATTTTGCATAAAAGGAGCGTTTTTAATTACTTCTTCTCGGATGTCGATTGAATTATAAAATACCGAAACCAACGAAATATAAAACACTATCGAAGCGAAACGATTAGTAAAATCGAATTACGGGATCGACTTGTCCCGAGAGCGGCCGATTTCCCACGTTTTTTCCGTCGGCGAGCAATAAATTTATAGATTTCCCGTTAAACGGCACAATTTGCAAACGGCCCGTCAGAGCGTCGTCCGTGGACGCGGTAGTGTTGTACAGATCTACTAGTAAAAAACTGGAAACGTTAATCCGATAACGAACGGCGACGGTGATCTGTTGCATTTTAATCTGTCTTTTTTTTTTTTTTTTTTTTTTTGGATCGGCCATCGAATTTCATCCGCACAAAGCTCTGCTTTACCGCGACGTCAAAATGACGATATTAGTTGACACAAGTGTACGTCCACACCCATTGTCAGCGTTGTCGCGCGTGCACACGGCTCTTCCGCGTTACAAACGTGCAACGTGTACGTGTCTCTCTTTCTTCTTCCCCCCGCAGAGAAACTCGCCTAAGCTTTTCAGCGTCTTTATCTTCGAAATCCCTCCTCCCTTAGCTACTCGCGATCGTCCTTTGTATCTTTTCAATCTTTCGCTCGGCGCGTATCGTTCTTATTTTCAGCTCGTAACGTTTCCCGTAACGTTGACTGTTGTGTGTCATCTTTACCCTCGCGTACGTACGTACGTAACTCTCTCTCTCTCTCTCTCTCTCTCTGGCGCCGTTCGTTCTTGCCGTCTCTGTCCCTCGCGCGTATCGCGCCTTTTCGTCGCTGGGATGCAACCCGTCATCTAAACACACGTCACGACGATATTCCTTTCTAGTAGTCCGCTTCGTTCGCTCGGAAACTGCCAGTTTCCAGCGCGCGGTCGAAAACAGCAGTTGCATTTGTCTATCCGGATCGCAACCAAAAAATATTCGGATGTGGAGAGGCCGTTGAAAAGAGATGCGATTTTATTTATTTTTACTCGGCCTCTGTCTTCCCGCGATTCTTTCCTCTCTTATTACATCGCGCGTACGCTCTTTCATTCACTCGCTAATTCCAAACACAAGTTTCGACAAAATACATACGCTGCTGCGTCGTACTCGTAATGAATATTTATAACGCATTACGCGCAATAGTGTGATAATTTCCTCGTAACGCGAAAGCATAACGCGAAGAGGAGAGGGTTCTCGTAGCATGGCAGTAGGCGAAAGGCAATACGTTCGGTGACAGATTCCGTTATCGAAATAATTATGGAAAAAGGATGTCAACTTGACATATCTGAAAGCGGCGCAACGATGTCCTTCCCACTTCCGCCACGTCGGGCCCCGACCGTCCCGCACCGATTCGTCAATGTCGCTTCTTTATCGCCGCGTTAAAATCGCGAAATTTCACGTAACCCACACGGGCAATCTTGCAACGCAACTCTTCCCGCGGGTAACATTAGACAGCAGCGAACGATAAATGGGTCACAAGACGACTGTGCGCGGTACGTCTGGTATCCGATTGCCGGCCGCATCGCTTAGCAAGCTAAAATATGACGAAAGTACGAGCCCCGATCCACGTTCCTTTTCACCGTATCAACGGATTTTCGTCGTCCCTCCTCGTCCCTCGCCGATAAACTTGTCTTCCCCATTTAGAAGTTCCCTTTACACTTCCGACCTTCGAACCACCTCCGTTCGAGTAACTTCGAACGCAAACACCGCGATCGTCGTGTTCCACGTTGGATAATACCTGGGGCGCACCGGCGTAACGTTTGCCAAGTGGAATGGCGAGTTTCTTCGATAGGAGTTTCAATGTGTCGGCTCGAACGACCGAGAAAGAGACTTTACCGGTTTGCGCGGGAGTCTCTTTTCGCATCGATTAAAGAAAACAAACAGAAAAGAAGAAAAAGAAAGAGAGAGAGAGAAATTATTCAACGCAAAACGAACAATTCCTCTCTGTTTACTCTTCGCCTGCCGCGAGTCGCGAATCTTGAAAATTTCTGGTCTTGCTCTTGGTAAATGCAACTTGGTCAGAGCTGTAATTTCACATTGTTCCAGTATATTATTTCATTGCACGATATCGCTCCATTAGTTCGACCCGAGCAGTGATTCCCGAGGTCGTTATACCAGTGGAGGATCGTCGAGAAAGAGTGAGTGGCAAGGAGAGAAGGCAAAGTGGCAGAGTGAGACAAGGAGAGCGGTTCGCCGAGAGAAAAAGAAAGAGGGAGAGAGAGAGAGAGAGAGAGAGAGAGAGAGAGAGAGACAAGTGTGTGCATGTACGTGTGTGTGCAGCAAGGAGAGGGAAAGAACGTGAAAGAGAAAGAGAGAAGGAGAGAAGGCGAAGAAGAATGGTCCGCGAGGTCAGCCTACGTTCGTACATATTCTCACGTAGATCTGTGTACGTACCGACGCGTGCACACCTTGACGAACATTGTCGAAGAAAAAGAAGCAGTTGCTCGATAATACATCGACTGCCTAGCGGCTGGTACACCGGGTGACGGTTCCAACGAATGTTAAAGTCTACAAAGGACAAAGAGAGAGAGAGAGAGAGCGAGGAGGCCAAAATTTTTGGGGGGCAGCTGGTAGTTTTCGTTAGTCAGTCACGGGAGTTGTTGGGAGTATCGCTGAAAAGGGTGTGTCGCCTCTTTTCGTACATTGTTCGCACTCTGCGTGCTTTTGTAACAGCCTTTGCCCGGCCACTGGACTTTGTCCTGTTCCCGCGTAATTTGTCTCCAGATTTTGTCTCTTCTTCTCCTTTGGACGAACAATCCAAAGTCTTCTCGATACGAGCTTCGCTCTCGTCGGACGTTCGTGTCGTTCGTTCGAATGGATCGGCGATACACGCGTAATATCGTCTGGTCGGTCGATAATTCCTCAGGTGTTAATATCTCGGCGAGATTAACAAATAACCTTCGGGGACTCTATCTTTGGCAAGCATCGTTTCGAGATCTTAACGAGGCACGGCTGGGTTCCATGCCTTGTTGAGAGACAAGTAACGCTCCGAGGATTTCGACATCCATCTTGCTTTCTGTCCTTTGCTCGCCTCGAAAACCACTAACCGATCTCTCGCCGGTGAATGGGAATCTCGCGATCGTGTAACAAAGCGACGCTGATAACTCTCGAGTATAGACGGCCGAGAGAATATTTTTACCCGGTGTTACCGAACGAGCCTTCGCCAACCGTCGCGAAAGTCACTCGAATCGTTGCAATTAAGCTATCGAGCGTTAGATCGCGTTAAACCGTAACCGTTCTTTGCGAACGTTCTTTATTACCCGCTGCGAGCACTCGCGAAATCGTTTGTCGATCTGCCTATTTACCGTGCAGCGATAAGCAGCCTAGGCAGATGCCTAGGCTTTTTTTATCGCTTTCTCGGTACGTCGTGCGACACTCGATCCGCTGTGTCGGAGAACTGGCGTCGATTGGACGTTAATGGTTAATGCTCCGTTTTCTTTTGTTCCGTGAATCGGAATTTGAGTCGAAAACCGTGTAAAAAAGGAAGAAAGCATCGTCTGGCGCTGTCGTCTGGCACACGCACCACCGTGGGTCGTTATCGTAATTATTTCGTTATTATCGTCCTGAAGGTTTAGCGGCGGCGGCGACGGCGGCGGTGGCGGCGGCGAATCGCAAGCGGGTTTCGGACAAAGGATAGCCTTGTGCGTCGTGAGAGCCAGCTGCAGCCCCACCATGCCCGGCCACCCATTTCCTAACCTTCTACTCTCGTCTAAACCGGATTGCCATTGGTCGAAACGGGCCGACGATTAGTGACGGGACCAAGGGAATAGCACCAAGACGCAGGACTGTGGGGGAAATATAGCGCGCGCGCTTGGATCTAAAATTGCGGCTCCGCCATTGGTCGGATGGGGCCCGAGGCCATTCGATTTAGAATTGAAGAATGGTGCCGCTATATCCTCGGCTCACGGAGGACGCCCGTGGAAAGTAGATTCTCCTTCGTTCTCGAATCTTCCTCATTTTGATTCACCATTTATCAAGACAACGACCGGCTCGATCGTTGGATCAGGGACTACCGGGGAAACTCCTCTCCAACACGATTCCATTTGTTATTTTCCACGAACATGCTTCCACTCTCTTTCGCCCCCCCCCCCCCTCCGCCGAGTTTCCGCACGACGATATATCAAAGTTTCGATCCGATCCGGGTTCGAGAAAAAAAAAAAAAAAAAAAGAGAAAAGAGAAACCAACGAGTCCCCTAACGCCAAGACATCTTTCAAACATTCCGTCGCCCGCGACGTTTATTACAATCTTAAATAGCCGGCGGTGTTCCGTCGCCGAAAGAGCGACGATCGGAATTTTCGGAGCAATATTCGAGACACTCCCGATCGAGCCGCAAAGTCGAGCTCGGAGTTTTTGAAATTCCAGCGACGCGCGACGAACGCGTTCAGCCGCGTCGAAATGGCTCGCGAGGTGGGAGGGGATAATCGTTTTATACAGTGGAGAAGTTCCCGGTGCCAAGTCTACGTCATCATTGGCTTAATCCCGGGCGTGGTCATCTGCCCTACTTCTTCCTCTTCTTAAATGGCACGCGAGATAAGATTGGTTCGGCACCTCCTGCCTGGAATTTCATCCAGAGCCGCGTCACCGGTCTAATTGCTTCTAGAATCGATCAAGGACTCGAACTTTGCTCTCGATCGGCGGAACTGCATCGAGAAAAAAAAACGCATCGAAGAAACATATCAGAAACGAGAGGAAAATCTACGATTTTTACGAATTATCGTCGCGTCCACGCCAGATTTTCTCTTCCCCCTTTCTTCGCTTCGCTGCCTGTACCGTTGCATTCTGCCAGATACGTTCATTCATTTGGAAATCCGGATCCCGTGTTTCGCCGCCCACTCGGCGAAGAACCCGGCGAGAGGAAAAAGCGCGATTACTACTTTCCTGGCAGATGATTCTCTCGGAACCCATTGATTATATGCAAGGTCGACGATGCTGCAACCGGCAGAGACGCGGATAGAGGTATACTTGGGTTAATCAGACCTTTCGAGGGAAAGGGGAATCTTAACCTGGCATTCACCGTCGATAGTACAACGTCTGCGATCGTACGGCTGCGTTGTTTCAATTCCGCGACGATCGTCGTCGATGCTCTTTCGTCGACGTGCGTCCAGTTTCAAATCTAATCGCGTTTGGTTTTGTTTATCGCGCGCTCGCGTATCGCACATGCACGCTACGTATCTAGCTACGCGTTTGGCAGAAACTTTGAACAAATTCCGCTTCATCCGGTGTTTCACGTTGCAATTTACATCGCAACTTGCTGACCTTTATGCAGATTCGTTTTACTCTTGCGAGTGGACAGAGACAAAGTCTGAACAAAGTTGCTTCTCATTTGTTAAATATTTATAACAAATATTTATTCTCGATTTTAAATACTCTTTACATTTTTTTGAATCTAAATTTCGCATAAATGCACGTACGTCGTCCGCGGTCTACTTGCGCGTACGTCGATTACCGAGAATCACATAATGGTGCGAGTCCGAGACATGACTGTGTCTCGGAGTGGCATTCTAAGTATGATTCAGTGTTGCTCCAAGATTTCGTATTTTCTCCGTGAAAACGAGCGCGATCAAAGAGTTGCGGCTTTTAATTGATCGTGAAATTTTTACAACCACCGATCGGACGATCGCAGCCGGAGAGTCTCGACTCGCGCGCCTCTACGTTTTTCGCGATAAGTACGACAAGCACAACAATAGACGGTTAATGAAAAAAAATCAGAGTGATAACAGCAGCGAGAAAGCAGTTCGATTTGCATATCGAGCGTGACATTTTGTGACAGTTGAAATGTCATACTCTCCTCGGATAAAATATATATTATCGTATCCAAGCAGTTTCTTTCTCTTATTTCTCGAGATACGTCTTTTCTTTTTTCTCTCCGCCCTTCTCGGCTTTCAAGTAAAATTACGTATCGCGATCGCAAACGTAAGCGGCCAAACGTTGTCAAATTGAACTTGAGGAAAGCACGGAAACTTGGAAATTACGGGAATGATAGGCAGGAAGTTTTTAATTTTAACGGGAACAAAGTCGCGTGTTGTCCCAAAGTTGCCGCGTAACAATCAGCGGCGTATCGTTCGTGAGTTAATTCCGCGATACAAAGAGATTTTTCGCTTTTCCCCCTTGTTCTTCGCGGCGCGCTAGAGCACAACGCGCCGTTTCTTTTGTTCCGTCGCGGCGGGTAGACGAGAGTTGGATTTGACGTCATCGAGAAACGAGGCTAAATTTAACGAAGAAGAAGAAGAAGAAAAAAAAAATTTTTTTTTTTTTTTTCGTGCAACGATCGCGCCTTATTCCGGACAGATTTTTTTTCATGACTCACTCGCTGCCTCAGCCTTGGGGGCCAGGCACGTTTCTCGTTTCTCGCGAGAGATGATGATTCGCGTAATTGTTTGCGCGGTTTGTCCGACGCGATTCACGCACGGTTCGATTACGAAGAAGTTCGAGGTTTTCCAAACACGACGATTAGCCGGTTACGGCGATTGCGTTAACTTGTGCAATTTGTGTTCTCCTTATCGATGCATTATTAAAAATCTACCAGCGGCGAGAACGCGTTAGTCACGTTATTGGCTCGCGCGCGCGCTCGCGCTCGCGCTGCAGCGGTCGAATTTGCAAAAGGCACAGTCATTTGCAAATGTCTACTCATAGTCGTAGATCGGCCGGTTGGCCGGCGATGTACGCAACGGTGATTTAAGAACGGCGATTCTCATGCTTCGAAGACAATTACGAAACAAGCCCAACGCGTTTAAAAATAACGTGCATTTCGCTGCACGGAGCTCCGTTTAAAGTCCGCCTGTATAAACTCAGCCCTGACCGTAATGCTTGTCATACGTTTTTCTGACAGCAGCGCGTGCAAGCAGATATGTCGGTGTGCCGCGGCGACGCTCGGCGCAGATCCAGTTCGCATTTCCGCAAACTGGCATTATACCTGTATTTGATAAGCTGCGTGGAACTAGAGCGTTTAAATAATGGCCGTACAAACAACCGATGGGCTACCACGATGGGGGCGTCGTTATTCGTTCGAAACGTTCGACAAACAATAATAATTTATTCAGATGTTTTTCATCGCGCGCGCTCCTTTTGCAGCCTAGCGAGCATTTAACGCAACCTTGCCCCGATCGATAATGCATCCGGACGTGCGTCCCCTCTTTTTTTTCTTTTTCTTTTCTTTTTTTTTTTCTTTTTCCATCACTGAAAGTGACTTTAGCGAGGTGCAACGCTGATGCAACGAAAATTAGCGATTGGTTGATTTGGGTCACGTGATTCGCGAGGGGGCGTGGGAGTGGCGTTGTCTGATGCCGAGCGATCGCGCCTGCAATTTGTTTTCTTTTTTTTGTACGTCGTCGTTCGAATTGGAGCGCCGTTTTGTAAACGACGGACACGTCGAAACGGGATCAAACGGCGGGAATTTCGCAAGTACGCGCAGAATCGCGGTGGCACGAGTTGGCGGCGAAAATTTCGTCACGTCTGTCGCGAAAGGATTTGCCGCCAACGACAACGAGTCAAATCGGCGCGACTGTCCCGGTCGACTGGACGACAAAATCAATCCGGGTGAGAAATAAAGGCGGCAGCCATGAAAAATCGCCTCCACGCTCGATCTTCTTGCGCACGCGAGATCCTACCAACACGTGCAAATATATTTACGTACGTTCATCGGTTGGCATGTGCTCGTGGCACACGCGACGACCAAATGACGTGACAGTTATGGTGCATTTGCGGGACGCGTGCCACCGTACCGGGTGTCTGTTTAGAATCAATTGACGCATTCAAAGTGGGACTCTGCGAAGAGACGCGTTTGCGGCCCAATTCGAGCACCGGCCGGATGAATAGCCGGCGCAAGTATTGAGAATTTTTTCATCCGGGTGTCGCCGGGAGATTACGTGGATTTTTTTCTGAATCGCCGGCCGAATCACTTTTTTCTTTTTTTTTTTTTTTTTCCTTGTTTTCACGTCGTCACGCATTTATTCGTTGCTTCGAAATAGAATTGTCGGTAGTTTCATCGTGATATCGATCGCCAAGGAAAAATAAACGCTGTTGAATTTACATTGGGACTCGATATTTCGCGTTGGATATTTATTTTGAGAATTAATATCGGTCGCAAGCGATGCATTAAAAATAGTGGTGTACACGATATCGGTATGAATCTTGACTTTCGCCGGAACCTTTTCGCCGTTGGTAACGAGGTACGTCACGTCGTTACGATAACGCTCCTCGACTAAAACATTCGACCTTTGAATGAAAAAAAAGGAAAAAAGAAATTTCTGTTATCGTCGATAACTATTGCGAGGTGTGTCCAGCGAGTTACGACGCGTCTGTAGGATTTACAGTTCCCTAGTTATCGCACTGGAACCATTCGACGCATCTTTTAGTTTTTTTTTTTTCCCCCTTCTTTTAATAAAATTCAACGTAATTTTATGCGAGAATGAGACGTTACAGTGACGAAAAATATTTGGACGTTTAACATTGAAAACATTCTTTCATGTTCCACGTTGTAGGTTAAGTTGTAGAAACTAACCTAAAAGTAGATTACAAAATGCGATTCGTCGCAAACGTGTTATTGAGTAGACATCTAACAGATATCTAACTCTTGAAATATTTTTGTGATCTCTGCGACATGTATTTATCTAAGCAAAGTGGCTATCTCGTCGTTTCAAGCATCATCTTCCGATGCGTCTCGCGTAATTGTCCCAGTGAAATTTCGCTCACGTTTCGCATACACGCGCGTAACGTATTCATAAATATCTCGTCTCTTTTACAACGCTCAAACATTTTCGCGAGCAGCGAATGACTCAAAGATTCGAACATAGCAATAGGCAATATCGTTTGTGGAACGAGATTTCCAAATGGCGGCGGCCTCGGAGCGGGTGAATCGTTATGGCGATGGAGTTCAGGCAATCGAGATGGAACGATCGGCGAAAAAGAGGAGAGGAAACATTAGCAAACGCGTTCGCGTTGCACCGGCACTTTTCGATGTGCCGCAATTTTCTTCGTTGCGACACTCGGTCAGACACTGGGACGTGCGTGTTGCCGCTGTGTCCTTCGAAAAAAACCACCGCGTCCGGTCGGTTTTCTCGAGCATGCGATTTTGGCGGTGATTCCGACATCGGAGAGTTATCGCGGTTAACGGATCTTTATATTCACGCGAGAAACTCGCTCGTTTTTCCCTGGCGATGGTTTATCGGTACCCCCTTCGTCGGAGATCCTAACTCCCTTGGGACAGCAAATTTCGTTACAAATGAGAAGATTTTGTGGTAAAAAATTGTCACGTAAAAATTTGATATATCTCGAAGAATGTGCAATTCCGTGTCGTTTTTACTTTGAAAATTATTTCTATTGAAAATTACGTTCTCGAATCTGTGAAAATGGACAAGTTCGAAAGCATCGAACGTATTATATACGGGGCTGGTTTCGGCAGCAACGGTGGTACCGGCAATCACTTGCACTCTCGGAATATCTGCATTCTCGGACACCGAGACAGAGTCCGAGAAGTGGTTGTATAGGGATTTGCGGACAAGTGGCGCACATCATTGTTTGATGTAGTTGCGGTGGTGTCGCAGGTCTGGAACGGGTAGCGGAGGAGTTGATGGGCCGTAGGAGATGGAAGCAATATCAGGACACCCTGTACAGCGGTACTCGCAGCAGCGAATCACTGACGGCACAGCCCCACCACCGGCTATACCCGGCGTTCTCGTCGTCCTGCGACCCGGTGCCCGGCAACTTGGAACAAATTGGGTCGCGTCCGCTTCATCCTGCGTCCTCCTCGTTACCTACAACGATAACGGCCACAACGACGGTGTCACCGGCAACGACGACGACAGCGGCGACGACGGCGACGACGACGACGACGACGGGCCTGATCAAGCAGGAGAACCTGCAGAGGCATCACCTGCAAAATCATCATCACCTTCAGCCCTCCAACGTTCAAGAGCAACATCAACATCAACATCGTCAACATCACTGTCAGCAGCAACAACGGCAACAGGACGAGCGTCGCCTGAGGCCGGACGAGATCAAAGTCGAGGTCGGCGAGGACGACGAGTTCGCGAACGGTGTCGCCCGAGAGGAATCGGCTACGAGGACCGCGGACACGTCGACGGTGACGGCGGCCACGACCGTCGCGTCGGTGACGACGACAACGGGAGCGAGCATCCTCGCGGCGAGCACCGGTACAGCGACCGGCACGATCGCCACGATCGCCACGCCGAACGTCACGGCCGCGATGACCACGGGGACCACCACGATCCCGACGAGACGACGACGCAAACGCCGGCAGAACGATGGAGGAGGAGAGGCCACCGACGACAGAGAGGACGACGAAGAGAACGAGGACGAGGAGGAAGAGGAGCAGGAGGAGGAGCAGGAGGAGGAGGAGGAGGAGGAAGACGGGAGGAGAGGAAGGCAGGCCGAGACGGAGAAACGGCTGAAACTCGACGAAGACGCCCAGACGAACAGGCCCGTCGTCGTCAGTCCTTTGAGGAGGGAGAACGATCGAGGATCTCGGGATTATCCGACTGCCAACGCCACAGACACGGAAGGGACCAAGGTTCGTAGATTTTTTTTTTTTTTTTTTTTTTTTTCTTTTTCTCGGCCTTCTTCCGTCCCGAAGAAGGACGACGTTCTTCGCTCCTCGGAGGAGGAGGAGGAACAGGATGTAACGACGTAACGACGACGCGTTCTGTTGCAGGAACGAACGGAAGAAGTCGCGTTGGAGCGGACACCGGTGACGCAGGGTTCGTTGCGGGTAAAGACGGAGGAGGAGCTGCAAGGAGTAGCGGTGCCGAGTTCCGGAGGAGGCGGCCCGACGATATTGACGACATCGACGCCGGTTTCGGATTCGGACGGCGCGAGGTCCGGATTGCCGTCGTGTCGGGAGGTTGAGGCAGCCGCTAGGAACACGGTGGCGCCGTTTCTCGTTGGAGGCCGACGCACCAGCCCACCGCCGGAAGACTGGAAGCCGCTAGACAAGTGTTACTTTTGCCTGGACGGCAAGCTACCGCACGATGATCAACCACCACTCGTAAGTATGCCAGTCTCGTTAGCCTCCAGCGGAGGCTAAGGCGGAATGCGTCTTGGTCTCGCGTCATGGTGGCGACGAATTCGGTTCGCGATCGATCCGGAAATGATAAATCCGGGGAGGATTCTCGTTCGTGTCGTTGCCTTCTCAGGCTCGGAACGAACGTTGTCGCCATGACGCGATTCGTCGCGCATAAAACTGCATTAGCCGAACGCGAGAATTCTCCAGTACGCATAATTAACCGCGCGGAAAGGACAACACTTCTGTTTCACGTGTGGTGGTGTACGGTCGGACGATATCGGTCGCCTCCCGGCGTGTCGCTCTCACGACACTAGGAAAACTGGTTCAATTTTTGATTATCTCTCTCTCGCGGCAGAAAGAGAGTAGCAGTACCCCTTCGCGCGCCGTGCCCGCGGCTTTGATCACTTTGACGAGCGCTGTCCCTTATAAAAGTTTCACGAAGCTGACTCCCCCCACCCCCCCTCTACGCCCCCTACGGCCTCACGCCCGTATACTACCACTCTGTTGCGTGGCGTGGCGTGGCGTGGCGTGGCGTGGCGTCGCGCGAAAAAGCGAATTTGATCAGGATTCGATTTGTCCTCCAACGTCGGAGTATGACGGGGTTCGCCTCCTTTTTCCATGATCGTTTCTTCCCTCCCACGCCGGTGGTAATCAGTTCCTTTCCGTGTGTTTCGTCGACCAATGACGAGCCGGACCGAACGACACATAACGTTCGATGTCGCGATCCTGCAGAGTCCGCAGAGCGACAGTAGCAGCAGCTCGCGGTCGGCCGAGTCACCGATGTCGGTCCAGGTGGACCCGATGGCGGCGTCCGTGGTCGCCGCCGCTCTCACCGGTAGCTACCCTACCTTACTGCCACAGTGGTGTCTGCCACCAAGGGAGGCACCTCTCGTTGCAGGGGTGCAGCCTCCTCATCAGGACAGTGCAACGCCAGCCGATCAACCTCTCGACTTATCGGCCAAACCGAAAAACTCTCAGGTACGTGGCTCCTTCTGGCGTGGGTAGAGATTCGCTTTCCTTTCTCCTTTTGGCGTCTAGCGAACGCGACACACACACACACACCAAGAGTCATCCAACGCAAATTGTGTCCTCTTCTCTCACATTTACGTTTACGTTTTAACATTTACTTTTACGATATTACACCGCCGGTCTTTCCGCCGGAAGGATAAGTGACACGATCCACCCTTTCTGTCCGCAGGATAACAACATATCTCTACTGGAACAACAGAAAATACCTCTGAGGATGACAGCAGGTATCGACCCCAAGAGTATCTTTAAGTAAGTACTTGTACTTGTGTGTGTCTCTCTCTCTCTCTCTCTCTCTTTCTCTCTTTTTCTCTCTCTCTCTCTCTCTGTCTCTCTCTCTTTCTCTCTCTCCTTGTGGAACATGCTTTCGCGATGCACCGACGAGAAACTGCGCGAAACAGAGAGACACAGAGAAAACTAATTAGAAAGAAAAGAAAAAAAAAGACGAATCGCCTCGTTGAAATTCGTGCGTGAACGCTTCGGTTCAACACGCCAGAGAGCGAGAAGCGCGTCAATTCCTACCCGGTGTTATCACGCGACTCGTCTTACACCTCGCAGCGAAACGAAGCCACCTCTGATATAGGTATTTGCATTCCGCGCGAGCAAAGGAAACTGTCGCGATCGCATTCCAAAGGATCGAGAACAGATTCGCGTTCGCACGGCAATTCAACGGACTACGTTGCAGACGACGTTCGCGAATCCGCGTATCCACGTGGCAGGAACCTCCCTCCCCCCTCCCTCCCCCTCGTCGCTGACTGTGGCTGTTCCCCGCGGTCGTTACTCGGTCTCGATCCGTTCTGCCTTCGGATACTTTTATATCGCGGCAGAAGTTGTGTCATTAAATAGGATCCGAGCGATGCACGAGTGCGAATCTATAGCGGCGGCGTACGAACCGGTAATTAAAAAGTTTCCACCGTTCCGTTGTTTGCTTATTCGGAAAATTTTCCGTCGAGCATCTGCTCGGGCTTGCTCGCCGGGCTCGGGCTACTCATTACGAAAATTTGTGCACGGAAGTCTGTTACAATTTTCTCTCTCTCTCTCTCTCTCTCTCTCTCTCTTTCTTTCTTTTTTTTTCTTTTGTTTCTTTTCTCTCGCCCAATTTTTATCTAGAAAACACACACCCACACGTCGAAGCGTACGCTATCCGTGCATTAATCTCTTTCAATAGAATTCGCGTGCCGGGGAAATTATCGCGCTCGCGTACCGCCGTTTATCCGTTTGTCGAACGAACACACACACGCACGCGTGTTTTTATTTCGTACGAAGCCTGGCGGTTATCGGGCTCAACATCGGCGTCCGTTCCAAAGGGTGACTCGGGAATCGCGAGGAGAAACTTCGCTCGGGCCCGAATCGGCCGTGAAAGTCAAATCGAAGATGAATCGGAAGAGAAATCGGAAGCTCGGTCGCTGAAAAGTCCGACGCTCCTCGTTCTTCTTCGTTCCCTCGTTGCTCGACGATTCTAAGAATAGCGAGTCTAGACCGTTTGAAAAAGTTCGAAAAATCAAATCGCGACAAATTGTAGGTTTCAAAGAATCGCGAAGCTCGTGCAGAGAGGGCGATCGCGGCGATCGTTGAGGAGAGGAGAAAAACTGGAATTGACGGTACAACGACCGAGACGAGCGGAGGGAGGGGGGGAGGGGAGGGAAAAACAGGGGGAAGACGAATAACTCGCCGCGAGTCAAAGTCGCGAACCGTGTCCGTACGTTGCCCTCGTGTTTTCGCTGTTTTCCCCGCGGAGCATTTTGCGCGTCAAATTTTTATCGTCGTCTATTATTAGTCCACCGTAATCTGCACCTCCCGACACATCGGGAAGGCACAAAGTATACCCCCGCGCGAGCAAGATGAAAACGCGAGGAGGAGGAGCGCGGGAGGACGCGGTTCGCGCCGGCGCATGCGCGCCGCCGCAATTAACGATAAGATAGCCCGGCCGTCGAAACCGCGCGAGCGAGAGGTCTCGAAATTAAAAGAGGACGCGAACGATCTCGTCCACCTTTCCGTCCGATCGTTTTCGTCGCACCGTCGATCGCGCTCTTATCTCGATCGGCGCCGCGGACAATGACGGATTCAAACAGGAGCCGATAAAACGACTCCGCCGACGCGGCGCTAATTATTCGCGTCCAGCGGGCGAATAGCTTCAATCGAGATTAGTCGGAACGACTGCGCGCGAGTGGAACATGGGGAATTCCGCTGGTGAAACCTGCGTGATAATTTTAAACCGTTAAACGATCGGCGCGTTATCAGTCGGTTCCACGGTTGAAATTGATTTTTCTCGTGTAAATCGATGTGTGTTTTTCGTCTTTCGAAAATTTTCTAAATATTTGGTGGTGGCGTCGGTAACGTTGGAACGAGTGGGAAAAGAAGCGAGTCAGAGCGGAGCAGCAGGTATTGCTTCGGAGTGAGGAAGGAATCGGTCGCGAAGCTTAGGAGGGTGGGGGGGGGGCTGAACGGTCGAAATACACTTTTATCAGCTTACTTTGCCGTCCGAGAGAGAGACTAGGTCGACGAACTCATCACGGCGGGGGGGGGGGGCACGTTCTCGTCGAGTCGCCGACAAGCAGACACTTCTTTCCTACGCTGAACTCCTTCCATTAATCTTATTGTCAAACAACGAGGCGAAACGTAACAGTCCGATTGCTACCTGCGCGTCGCTTCTTGCGTCACCCGGCTCGTTCCAGCGACGTCGAATTGAAATTTTTTCGAGTCGACGAGATGACACGAGATTCGCAGATAAATAATTGAAAAAGAGAGAGAGAGAAAAAAAAGAAAGAAACAAAGTTTAACTTCTTTTCACTTTTCATTTCACCCGAGCGAGGGTGTCTTTTAAGCAGCGCGAATCGTTGCGTAACAGACCTCGGCGTAACCTGTTCAATTTCGTGCAGATTGCGATCCGTTCCAACGGCCGGCTAGATGAAAGATCAAAGTGTCAACGAGACACACACACTTCGCCGGATCGATTCGTTTCTCGTGCGGAACACGTGCGCGAATCACGCCCGGCCACGTGGCTGGGGAGATACGTCGGGCTACACGTTGGGCTGGCCGACGGACCGCTCCTACCACGTGAGCTCCTGTACCGCGAAAACCACCTCGATAAACCCCCGGCAACTGTGTAATTGCGCACGGTGGCGATAATTACAGGGACCTCTGTAACCTCTCGCGTCGCGTCGTCGTCGGTGCATCGCAACGTGAGAAGGAAGAAGAGAGAGAGAGAGAGAGAGAGAGGGGGAGAGGACGATTCGCGGTAACGCGAATCGTTGATAACAGGAGGAGCGACGATAACACGCGCGCGGGGCGTCGGTGTGTTATATATGTGTACGTTACAGATGCGTGCGATTGAATGTTTCAGTTCTTGTTACCGCGCGAAACCACGTATGACCGGGCCGGTGGCGGCCGTGGCGGCGGCCGCAGCAGCCGCGGCAGGCGTCGGTGGTGTCCCCGTGGTGGGTGCCGGGGGTGGCCGGAGGGCCTACACCGAGGAGGAACTGCAAGCCGCGCTCAGGGACATCCAGAGTGGCAAGCTCGGCACACGAAGGGCGGCCGTGATCTACGGGATACCGCGTAGCACACTGCGCAACAAGGTCTACAAGCTTGCGATGGAGCGCGAAAGGGACGCGTCCCTCTCTAGCACCCACTCACACCCTCACGAGCCCGGCGCCCCAGCCACCACCACCACCACCATCACCACCACCACCACCACTACTACTACTACTACTACTACAACTACAACACCACCAAATACGACCCAAAACGCCTCCGCGACCACTCCGCCCCCGCAAGTGGATGAGGTAGGTTTTGGGGACAGAACAAAGAGAAAGAGAAAAACGGAAAGCGAGAGAGAGAGAGAGAGAGAGAGAGAGGAGAGTGAGAGAGCGAGAGAGAGAGAGGTAGAGGGTAAGGGACAGTGTTGAAGAGACCGGCGACATGTACCACCATACCACGTGTCATCTCACCTTGTGTCTATATATCTTTGATTTTGTATCCAGTAGAAAGGGATTGGGAGAATTGAGAATTGGCAGTAAATGATGAAAAATGTGTAAAGTACCCGAGAGAAAAAGAGAGAGAGAGAGAGAGAGAGAGAGAGAGAGAGAGAGAGAATGTCCAAGTATCGCAGGACCAAGTGTGGATCGCTAGGAGATAGATCGTTTCTTTTTCTTTTTTCTTTTTTTTTTTTTTTTTCTTTTCTCTCTTGAAACCACGCTTCTTCTGGCACCGGTGGCGCAAGTTTTCCTTTTCGGTGACAGTCGTCAATTTGATTTGTTAGTCCGTTTAGAATGTCCGATAATCGTGTCAGTGACGGTAGGAGGAATCGCTCGTGTCGGTACAGGGCATCGTTTTCCGATATTTGCCGAAAAAATTTCACGCATCTTCGAGAGAGAAACGGTTTTTCCTCGGCAAAGAGAAGAGAAGAGAAAAAAAAGAAACAGAAAAAAGAGTATCGGTACCTCTGAGAAGCGTTCCCACGTTTGAATTTCTTTCTTTCTTTCTTTCTTTCTTTCTTTTCATTTCGTCACGTGCGAGCATCTTAATTAAAACAAATCTACCGTGCAGTTCCTTTCAGGTTCGATACGCGTTCCACCGTCGTTAATCATAAGTTATCGGACGTTGCGAGGAAAGATTACGCTCGATAGAGGAGACGCCTTTGGACGCGATTTATCTTAAGCGAAAAAAAGATGACGCATCCAAGGACGAGGAGAGAGTACGACGGTGTGGAATACGAAAGTGGGTGGGTGGGTGGGGGGGCGAGAGAAAGATATACATGTACGAAAAGACTCGAGAGTTGAATCTCGAATTGAATTCGTTCGCGATGGAAGACCGCCTATTTGTATCCAAGTGTGGTTTTGGTTTAGGAAGAACGAATGAAGCTTCCCCAAAACATACCTCTGCCACGGTGATCGTAGAATTCGCGTGAACCGATCCAACTCTCGCTGAGAGGACCGCGAGAGAAGAAACTCGGACGTTCGATTAACGTTGAATCGAGAAAGAAAAACAGAAAACACGTCGGTTCACGCGGTTCGTCGTCGGTTGCCGTGATGCTCAGTAGTGTCGAATGTTTTTGCATGGGCTGTTTAACTTTTTTATCTCACTATTTGTAGTTTAACACACGGCCGCTTGGTCTTGGCGAGGTTGCAAGACTCGAGGTAAGTTTTCGGGACGATCGGTTTCCGAGCCGAGCGTGGAAAGTTCCTCTTTCTTGACGCGAGCCGAGCTTTTTCGTTCGCGGCCAAACCGGGGCCCTTAGGGCCCTGGAATTCGTCGTCGACGATTATATACGTACACACGTGTGTGTATGTATATATATATATATATATATATACATATATATATGCGCTTTTTTTTCCGACCTCGACACTATGCATCCTCGATGTGTTTGTACAGACAATCGTGCTTCAGCACTGTATAGCTGTCGACTCTCTGGTGCAAGGAATGAATCAGGAAATAATAATACGTACATACGTGTAATCGTTTCTACATACGGCGTTGTGTTATTGGCAAGGCATGCTGACAAATGGCGTGGCTTATCTGGCAACACGTTTTTCGAGAGAACGAGCATACACGTTAGAAGAAGATTTTTTCAAATGCGTCCGTAATATCATGAGATTCGAACGATGAACGACGCTTGTTGGAAAATATGCATCCCTCAGACCATAGAAAGAAAAAAAAAAAAAAAGAAGAAGAGAAATTGACGGTTAATTTTTTTTTTTTTTTTTTTTTTTTTAACAAAGTTCTGCCTGGTGTCATTAGAAGAAGCGCAGGTAGTTTAGTTCTGGTAGATTTTTTTTTTTTTTTGTTGTTGTTTTTCGTTTGAATGCATGTTGTTTGAGTAATGTTTGTCAGACAGTGAACGCGGGCGTTGTAGCGCCCTAGAGTCCTTTTTCACTCGTCGGGGAGCGAGACATTTTCGAGCTGGTTCTCAATTTTCGACATAGCGCCTGTCCTCTTTCTTTTTCACGCGACGAACGGTAGCCATAGAGAAAAGAAGACTTTTTTACGTCGCGAGAGTCAACACGTTTCTGGCCAAAAGTGCCGCTCTATTTTTTTTTCTCTCTCTTTTTTCCTTTTTCTGTGTCCTTTTTTTTTATTTATTTACTTTTTTTGTTTTTTTTTTTTTTTTTTTTTGTTTTTACGTCGTACATGCTTCTTGCGAACGATACTATCTGGCAAATTCCTGCATGACGCTTGGTCATTCTGCGTTCGACGATGCAGAGTCTATACTGCTACATGGACAATCGACACCGTTACAACACAGACATACACGCAATACAGACACAGAACAGACGCCTCTCGATGAAATCCTGCTAGCCAGAAAAAATCTCGTCAGAATAATCGTTGAATGAACCGATTTCATGATGAAGATCAACTTTAGGACGAGACTTTCCTCGAGAGGACATCGATGTTAAACGATCCGTGTTTAAAGATTTTTTTTTCTTTTCTTTTTCTTTTTCTTTTTTTTTCTTTTTTTTTTGTTTCTTTCTCCTTTAATCGCGGCCAGAATGTGTGGAATACGCTAGAAAGAAATATTCTTAACAGGTGGACGACAAAGAACTGTCCGGAGCGGAAGAGGAGAAAGAAGTGGAGAAAGCTCTGTTGAAGCCACTGTTGTCCTTGGAGGACCTCGTCAGGTTCTCCGCCCTGGAAGGAAGCGGCGGCGATTCCCTGAGAACGTTGCTCCAGCGAGGACACGAGACGGGAGCCGAGTGGCCAGGACTCGAACACGCCAACATCGGTCCGTATATTCAAAAGATGCTTGCAGCCGCTGCGCCATTTAAAGGTAAGAGGCGCGTTTATCTCTCCGTTCCTCTTCCTGTTAGAAAAAAACAATGTGCATGACGTTGAGAGTTTCGCGATGCTTCTCGCAACAAAGAACGAATGCTTCAGCTGCAACGCTGATGCAACGAAAATTAGCGATTGGTCGATTTGGGGATCACGTGATTCGCGAGGGGGCGTGGGGTGGACCTCGAGTAGGAGTGGCGTTGTCTGCGATCCGAGTGGAAATGAGAATCGAGACGCGGCGTAAATGGTGGTAGTGTACGCAGGAACGTTGCACGTTCGCGGAAACAAAGGATTTGGGTTATTTCCGACAGACGTTAGACCGTTTCATTCGCTGACCAGCCTGTAGCAAAGAAGAGCCCGAGACGAAAGTCGAAAAGTGTATTACGAGCGGGGGTGTAGGTCTTCGGAAATCGATAGAAGCCAGGTGGTGGTCGACGGGTCGCCGACACTTTTTCCACTTTCTGAATGGAACTTCGTTTAAATGGCTTAAACAGTTTCTCTCGGCAGCTGATCCGAGATTACGACAAATGTTCGCAGGCGCGAAGAACCAACGAAATCGTATTTCCTTAACAAGCCAGACACGCCTCGCGTGTTCCTCCTCCATATTTCCCCGATCGACGAGAATTGAAAAAGAAATTATATTCCGCTCTGCGGTTGCGCTTGCAGGCATGGAGACGCAAGACTATCGCATTCCAGAGGTGATGAGAAGGCTGATGAGCGAGGACAAGAGGCTAAACAAAAGCGTAAACGGGGACCAGTCGCAGCCGTCGCATCAGCAACTCCATCATCATCAAACGCACTCGACTCATCCGCAAGGCCAGGCACAGTCGCAGACGCAACAGCAGCAGCAGCAGCAGCAGCAGCAACAGCAACAGCAACAGCAACAGCAACAGCAGCAGCAGCAGCAGCAGCAGCAACGTGGCCCGATAACGAACGACGATTTCAATCCGAATATCGAGGAGGAGGCGAGCGACAGTGCTCAGGGCAGAGCGATTCTCAAAATTCCGTCCTACAAGCCGGCGAGCACGCCCGGATGTTCGAGCAAAAACGGCGAGCCAACGTCGGCCGCGTTCGCGCAGGGATTCGCAGCGGCGACCGCAGCCTCGAGTCCGGGACTTTTGGAACGGGCGAGCCCCGCGTTCTCCGGCACCAGTAGCCCGACCAACTCCCTGGTTGGGAAAACCGTGGCGGTGAACTTTCGCGACGTGATCGCGAAGAGCATCAGCGTGAAATTCCAAGAGGGCCAGACGGCGGTGGCCACCGCCGCTGGGATGCCCGGATGCCAGTCGAGCGGGGTGGTGCAGTCGCAGCAGACGATAATGGCGGACCCGAGCCCGTTCAAACGAGGTAGATACACGCCGCCTCAACCTGCGACGCAACAAGCTCAGACGCAGGCGAAACCGCAGACTCAGGAGGCGAACAAACCGAAACCAGCTACCGGTGGCAAAGGTACCAGACCGAAGCGCGGCAAGTACAGGAACTACGACAGGGACAGTCTGGTCGAGGCTGTGCGCGCTGTCCAGCGGGGCGAAATGAGCGTGCATCGCGCGGGCAGCTACTACGGAGTGCCACACTCCACTCTCGAGTACAAAGTTAAAGAGCGGCACCTGATGAGGCCAAGGAAGAGGTACGTTTTCCTCTGACATATCGACGTGCACGTGTGCGATTTTTCATAATTGTTGCTTCGAAGAACGCGCAGCGATTACCGATTTCTTCGTTCGCGTTTTCCAGGGACCAGAAGCAGTCGGACGACAAGACGAAGGAGACCTCGGCGGTGACAGCGGCGGCGGCGGCGGCGGCGGCGGCAGCGGCAGCAGCCGCGAACATACGACCAGGCACGGCGGACAAGAAGCCACAGTTGAAACCACAGAAACCGTTCACGTCACCGGGCGGTATTCCAGGGCCCAACGGAATCAAAATGCCGCCGTTCATCGAGGGCATGCCTCATTTGCCGTTCACGCCGTTCAATTTCTGGAGTCCGCCGCCGTTCATGCCGTCGCCGTTCATGGCCGGTGCACCGAACGTTCCGACGATTCTGCCGGAGCAATACTTTGCCACGAGTAGGATCCGCGGCTTGCAGGAACAACAGAGGAACGCGGCCATGGTGCAGCAGCAGCAGCAGCAGCAGCAGCAGCAACAACAGCAGCAGCAGCAGCAGCATCAGACACAGCGAGACAGAGACGGAATAGGCGTGGCTGCTGCGACGGCCGAATCGCCGGGGACCTCGAATTCTCGTGGCACGCCGATGAGCAAAGCGCCGCGGGAAGTGTCGGAGAGCCTGTACGACGGTTCGGGAGCGAACGGCAGTTTCTTGGACAATTTGATCAGGTCGAGCCTCGAAACGGGAATTCCAAGGGACCAGAGGGCGATGACCGACGCGAGGAACCAGCAACAGTCGTCCTCGCAGCAACAACTCCCGGAATCGATGAGGAGCAAAGCGTTGATCGATCAACTGTGCAGAAACTCGAGGAGAACGCCGGTGCCGAGGCTGGCGCAGGACAGCAGCGAGGACGAGAGCTACAGGGGACCATCGGCGACCGGGAGGCCGATACCGGAGAGGCCGGAACGCGTGCCCACCGTTGACCTCAGCCCGTCGCCGTCGGAACGGGGTCGCAACGACGACGGTAGCGATCGGCTCACGTCGCCTCCGACGCCCCTCTCGATCTCGAGGGCCGGAAGCAGAGACGAGGACAGTACCCGGGACTCGAGGATAGATCGCAGCAGCAGGGAACGGGAGGTTCACAACGGTGGACAGGAAGATCGCGATAAAAAGAGCGTTCAGCAGCAGCAGCAGCCGCCGCCGCCGCAGCAACAGCAGCAGCAGCAGCAGCAGCAGCAGCAGCAGCAGTTGAATCACTACCCGGACTTACACAATCTTTACGCCGTATCAACTGAGAAAAAAAGTGCCTGTGATAGTAAGCTTATAGTAGATCATTCGAGCCAGAAGAGTCAACAGCAGCAGCAGCAGCAGCAGCAACAGCAACAGCAACAGCCGTCGCAGCAACAACAACAACAACAACAACAGCAGCAGCAGCAGCAGCAGCAACAGCAGCAGCAGCAGCAGCCGCAACAACAACAAAAAGAGTACGGTGCAGTGAGCGGACTGGTTGTACAACTGCAACGGAGCTACAGCACCGGGAGCAGCAGGTCCAGCGAGCAGACCAACAGCCAGCAACCGACGGAGCAACGCGGACCGGTCATCAGCATGGAAGACTCCGTCGAGCAGTAGTCGAGCAAAACAAAGTCGGTATCGTTGATCAGTAAAGTATAAAGAGTAACTGAATACGATGTATGTACACGCGGATCGGTGAACGATTCGCGTAGACGGTAAGAGCCCATTCCCGCCCGATGCTCCCGGCATTCTACCACACCACGTGGCCAAAAACGGTGGTCTGGCGATTCTCTCTCGGCCTTTCCGCCTTTCTCTCACTCTCTCTCTCTCTCTCCTCCTTCGGTTCGCACGTAACACGTACGTCAACCGGAGAGCGCTGTACGCGGTGCAATTGTCTCTCTCTCTCTCTTGCGATCGGCCGAGACCGACAAAGAACCGGAAATCGTGCACGACTCTGTCGCGCGTTCGGCTATGAAAGCCGAACGCGCGACCCGTTTCCCGGAGGAGAAGGAGGTGGAAAGCCGAGGTGCGCCTCCCCCCGTGTTGGCGTGTGCGTGTGTGTGTGTGCGCGCGCGTGTACAGGACGGAGGGGACGTTTCGAACGAAAACGCGAAACGGTGGCACGAAACGGTAGCAGCAGCAGCCCCCCTGACCCTGCCCTTTCCACCCGGAAGTTCCCCTCGAACGTCGCGAGGTGGAAACAAACAAACGCAAAAACGGAAAAACGGGTAAGACGAAAGGAGAGGAAAGAAGAGTGGCGGGGCAAGGGGGGGGGGCGGGGGGGAAGGAGGGATGGGGAGGGGAAAAGAGAAAAAAAGAAGAAAAAAAGAAAATGAAGGAGAAACGCGTAAATGCCACCCAACCGCATTCGCGAACCCACTGCGATTCCATCGGTTACGTACGTATATCCGGCGTTCGATCTCCGTCCAGCTGACGGTAGGTCGTACCGGAAATCTTTTTTTCGACTATGGCGATATATATGTGACACACATGTATGTATGTACATATTTCGATTCGAGGAGAACGCAACAAGAAACGGATACAAGGACACGGATGCAATGTTACTGTACACACACACACACACACACACACATGCCCATACACAGAGACACGCAGGTAGAAACGTACTCGTTCGCTCGGTAATACACACACACGTAAGTACACACTTTTTCGCACGTACATATTTCGGACGACGCCTGTGACAACGTTGGGTGAAGCAGGGACACGCAACGTCCCGGCGCGTTCAAATACAAACGGGGGAACAGACACGAGCAGCAGCGCACGTAAAACGCGTCCCGTAGGAGCGCGCGCGATGAAAATTCTGCAGGGTTGTCCGGCCGACGAACACGCGCGCGGATACACTCGTTGGCCGATAGGTAGACTTTTGAGCGCGCGAACGCGAGGAGATGGACGAAGAAGAAGAAGAAGAAGAAGAAGAAGAAGAAGAAGAAAAGAGAGATATAAAAACGGAAGAAGAAAAGAGTAATTGCCGACGCAACAACGTATTTTTTTCCTCTATCGATGTAAAACTACCTAAATGCAAGAAGAAGAAGAAGAAGAAGAAGAAGAAGAAGAAGAAGAAGAAGGGAAAAACTTATTACCTACTACTAACATTACTTAACTCGTAAGGAGCAACATAATTATATAAGGAATGATATATTATATATTATATATATATACATATATTTTTGGTCATTACGAACGTATGCGAAACGAGAACGAGCCAAGACTTTTGTTGGCGCGCGTATAGATGACGTTTTTTCACAAGGAGACAATATTTCTCTAATCTCGGTTATTTCGAGGCTGGCGTTCGGTAGAAACGCGTCCCCCTCACGGACCAGGCGGGTCGCTTCGAGAGATGGAAGCAGTTGTTGAGGCGAAAAAAAAAAAAGGAGAGAAAAGTACAGAACGATCCTCGCCGACGGGGAAAGAAAACGCATTCTCGATCGTTCTTCTTTTTTTTTTTTTTTTTTTGTAGTTGGCAAATTCGAACGATCTGACAAGAACAAGAGCAAGAACGAGTCACGTACCGAAAAATGAGAAGATCGTCGGCGAAGATCGTTTTCGTTTCGCGGGTAGAAACTGTTGCGAGAGAGAAACGTTCAGTGGAAATGGAAACGCGTAGACGTATACTATATAAGGCATTTTTTTGGGGGAAGGAAAAAAAGAAGAAAAGGTATTTGCTGTTACGTATAGGCGCGCGCTTGTTCTCCACTCGGTTGTTCTTTACCGAAGTGCAAAAAGAAAAGAGAAGAATTTTTTCTTACGCGCGGCAACGCCCACACACATCCACACACACGCATACACACACACACACACACACACGTTTTGATACGAATTGCAAATTTTCTAATCGCGTAGAGAAAGAGAAGCAGCGTGCAACGGCGGCGTTCGTAGAATTTCTTCACAGTGGGAGGGGAAAAAAAACATCCACTCGCTCTTCTAGGAGGAGGAGGAGGAGGAGGAGGATCGGCTTTCTTTTTCTCTTCTGGATCCGTCGATCCGACGTCGGCCGACAAATCAGGCGGCGACGTCGTTCCCGGCGCGATCCGACGGTTAGGTTTCTTCTTCCTGTCTCACTTTTTCTACGAACCTCACGACTACGTGTGCGTCTCGATGGTTTTTCCTTTTTAGCGTCGAGCAAAAATACGTAGCAAAAATTAGACGAATTAGTTGGAGCGCGTCGACAAGATCGGCACCGGGGAGGATTTCGAAATTTTCGTTGGTTCTCGGGGCACGTCGTTTCCAGCGTTGTTCGCCGGGCACCGGACGACTTTTCTCCTCTCGAAGCTTCGATCGACCGACCACCTCGACAGAGACGACGACGATCGCGTCATTATCCTCTGCTGCCTCCGGACGTCAATCGAAACGATCGATTTACGTCGGCTTCGAAAGGAGACTGCTCGTCTCGCGGCCGAGGAGCAAGCGGCGACCGACCGAACGCTGGACGGCGGACGATCCCTCGAAATCGAAATTTCCAAATTCCGTCACGATCGTTTTTCGGTCGCGGTGAGCGACACGACACGACACGACACGACACGAAGAACGCCAGTCCCACCTCTTTTGACTAATTTTTTCGCAGGTTACCCATGAGCGTCGTGCGCGCGACTATCGAGGTATCTTCTCGTACTTGAGATTAGAATTCCGTTTTTCGACAGGAGATCCTTGACTGTATATGTAGATGAACAGGAAAACGTTGAGAGATAAAAGAGGAAACAGAAGGAACAAGAAAAAAAGAAAAAAAGAAATACAAAAAGGAGGAAAGAAATGAAAAGGAAGAAAGCAGAAAGCGGTGATTTCGTCGTTTCGCTAGTTGTAGTAGCCGAGCAGGACGTTGGACCAAGACGAAATCGAAGGATAGCAGCGAATTCGAAAGCAGAACGACTGGTTTAGCCAAACGCACGTAGCAAAAGAGAAAAAGAGAAAAGAAAAAAAAAGGAAAAGAGATAAAGAAATAACGAAACGCGTTTAATCCACGCGTGAAAAACGAGCGACGTTCGACGCGTTGTGGTACACGCGATTTTTCCGTGTTTCTCGCGTGTCGAGGAGGATTCACAGTTCTGATTCTAAAAAGAAAGAAAGAAAGAAAGAAAGAAAGAAAGAAAGAAAAAAAGAAAAAGGACAGAGGATAAACGAAAGGATATAATTCACGCACTCATCTCACGACTCTCTTTAAGCAAAGTAACGACTGAAAGACTCTAGGCTGTACATAAAGTGTAAGGCATGTATGTTCGGTGTTTAAAAAAAAAAAAAAAAGAAAATTCCTTACTTAACGCAAAAAAAATTATACCCTACGAAAATAAAATAAAAAAAAAAAAACGTAAATCGTGTAAGCAAGGCTACTCTCTCGGTGTTTTTTGGAATTAAACTTAAACAAAAAAAAAATTTATCCCCTATAAACTTAAAGCAAAAAAACCGTGAATCAAGGAGTTAATCCGCCAAAGGGAACGAAATTTTTCTGGGGGGGCGAGGGCGCACCCGCGCGGAGAAGTAAAAGAGTAAATAAACAGAAAAAAAAAGTAAAAAGTCACACGCGTAAACAAGTTATTGAGTGTAAAACGTTTAAGGTCTCCTTAGGGTTAAACGATAAGAAACCAAGAAAAAGAAGAAAAAAAGTAAAAAAAAAAGGCGATTAACAGCAGAAGCTGAACAGCAGAAGAAAAAGAAAAAGACACAAGCGAAAAAAAAGCAAAGCACTAATCGTGATTGTGTGTAAACGTAAATTAAAACCCTCCTTCTATCCCTCTATCCGCTGAAAAAGACACGACCCCTTTTTAATCACTCACCAGCCGACTACCCGCTTCGCGTCAAAGTGTAAAATTGTTCGGTGTGATTCTTACCTACACGATACCTCGAAAGAACAAAACGACAAACAACAACAACAACAACAACAACAACAACAACAACAACAACAACAACAAAAAAAAAGGGAAAAAGACGAAAAATACGGATACCTTTTTCTAAACGTTCGTCGTTCGGGCACTACACCAGAGAAAAAGAGAAAAAAAAGGGAAAACAAAGAAAAAGAAAAGGAGGAGAAGAATATTTCTCTCTACACTCGTCCCGACATACCGCCTTCTTTTCCCGCTTCCTCCCTTTCCCCTCCTCTCCTCCGACCCCCCTCTATTTAATCGAATCCTCTTCACCCCCCCCCCTTCGTCCCGTCGAAATTCCAGTTTCACCGACTCACACACGTACCCGGGAGACTCCCGATAATAATAACTCCCTCTGCGAAAGATTTATATCGTTAGATGTGAAAAATGGATATTTATTCATCGTCGCGCGGATGATTGTAAAACGCGCGTAAATTATGATTGTCGTTAATTCAATTACAGTTTACAAAGGTATACGTCGCGACGTTGTGCACGCGTTCTCCGAACCCAGGAGCCCAGGAGCCGACATCCGTCGTCGAATTCTCGGGCTGTCGAACTTTCACCGAAAACGAAGTGCGTTGACGCGAGAAAATAGAAGAAAGAAGGGAAAAGAGATTGTTTCGTTACTCTTTCGACCGTCTGTTTCGACGATTCCAACGCACAAAATACGAAAAAAAAAAAAAATAACGTAATCGAAAAGAGTGTAATCGCGGGTTTGTGAAAGAGGAAATTTCTAGCTCGACGACGACGACGACGACGACGACGACGACGACGGAGCCTCGGCTCCTGCACAAATTAGACACGCGAGAGCTACGAGACTCGTCCGCGTTCGCCGAGGAACGGGACTGAGGATTGAATCGCGACAATTGGGACGATCGGCGCTAACGGCGTAATTAACGAGGCTGCCGTATAATGATTTCCCAGTGACACAGTCGCGTCAACGTGTCTGCCACAGCGATTTCGATTAACGAGACACCGAGAGACGCGTTTGTTCTCGGCTCGCTGAATTCGGCGACTTTCTCTCCCTCCGGCCCCCTCCGGTGTCTCGAACGATCGGCATCGACGGGGGCGAGGGGAGGGGTGGGGAGGAACCGATTGTGGTATCAAACCGAGGGCAAAGCACGCGCGAAAGGAGAATAACGACACGTTTTCTAAAAAAAGAAAGAAAGAAAGAAAGAAAGAAAGAAAAGGAAGAGAAATAGAAAGAAAAGAAAAAAAAAAAGAAGGATGCTTCTCTATTTTTGACGGGCAGGCACTCGCCCAGCGAGCAAGAAGTGTAATTGGACAACGTTCTGTGATTCTTGAACATTATCGGCGTACGGACGGATCTCTGTCCATCGGTTATCGTAGCGATTTTAGGAAAAATTTTCTCTATCGAAATTCGTTTTTCTAAAAGGGGCGCGTAGATGGGAGGGAGGGTTTGTTAGGGTTGAACAAACGAGGTCGCATAGGCTAGGGCAGATATCGTTGCCAACGCGACTGTAGGAAAAAAAAAAAAAAAAAGTGTCGATTTACGTGTTTTTTTTTCCCTTTTTTCCTTTTTTTTGGTCTTCGAGGGAGACGGCAGGACGAGAGAATGAGAAATCTCTAGTTGGCACGGAATTAAAAGACACACGGGCGGTGTATCTCGAAATCGCAATTGCAAAAATTCATTCTCGCGGAAACGATTTCGCGTTCGTAGATTTCCAGCCGTCTCCCTTCACGTCGCGGGCGATACGCTGAAACGATCCGGCGAGAGACGGATTGGTCGAAAAAAACGGGGAGGAAAAAAAGAAATCTTTAAGAATTAAAAGAAGATATATTATATTAAAATATCTGTGATGTAAAAAGTAACAAAATTTTGATGTATATTTTCACAAATTATTGTAACCAGCTAGTGTATATGTGTAAGATTACGGATATAAAAGGGGAAAGGGAAAAAAAAAAAAAAAAAAAAAGAGAAAAAAAAAGAAGAAGAAGAAGAAGAAGAACAAAATACTATTGTAATTACGGCGTGTGGAGACAAAATGACGAGTAAGAGAGAGCGAATTGAAAAGCCAAGCAAACAAAAACAAACAAAGTGAAACCAAAAGATGAGATACAAATACGGGAGAAGCGAGATCGCGAGATTACGTTTATCCACACCGGTGGTCAGACGGGACCAAGATGGCGGGCATTGCTCGGAAAGTCGGGCCCAAAGATTCTCGTTTTTTCGATTTTCGCTTTTCGATACTTTTCGTTGTACCTTCGTTGTACCTGTGTCTTTCGCGTTCGTCTTTTTGCTTTACCCCGGAAACAAATGGAACGAATTCGATCTACTTCCCCCCTCCCCCCCGCTCCTTAAATTACGCGGGAGGGAAAAGAACAAATTGCGCTTTACGCTTGGATATTACAGTTTTGCGCGATACCCTCGATTTTGTCAAAATTCAACCGTTTATACGCGTACGTACACTGCTCGAGCGGTGATCTCGGATGGTTCGGGTTCCCAAAAACTGGAAGATTTGGTCCGATTGGCCCTGAAACGGCTCAATGTCAGCTACCTCACAGAGTATCGTCACGTTTGGTATGGTTTGCGCAGGGGACGTTCGCGTGTTTCGGTCGTCGAGAGCAAAATTGAACGGCCGTTTCCCCCCGTTTCCGAAACGTGGAAACACACGTTCGAGCGGATTCGTTCGAAGCAAAGATAACGATTATGAAAAGAAAAGAAAAGGTCGAAACTGTCGAATTGATTCGAATTCAACGAGAGTGTTTTTTTTTTTTTTTTTTTTTTTTTTGAAAAAATTTGGGGAAAACATCGACCGGGTTGGAAGTCGGTCGGTCAGTTTCTCTTTTCGAACGCGCGAACTCCGTCGGAGTGGGGTCGTGTAGAAATGGTCTAAACAGTTCCAAATTGTGCCTAAGTTTCGACGTTACGTTTTTACGACTCGCAAACAGAACGAACGACGAATGTAATACCGTAGCAGCAAACTGAAGTTTTAGTTCTCGTGGTGGGGTTGGTTCAACGATGGAGGAGGAAAAGACAGAGGCAAAAAAGAAAGAAGAAAAAAAAAAGAAAAGAAAAGAAAAGAAAGAAAGAAAGAAAGAAAGAGAAAAAGGGGATAGGCGACCTTTAAGCTAAATTTTAAAAGTATATTACCTCCGTATATACGTTCCAGGGCCGTCCGGCCGCCATCTTGCGTTCATTTTTACGTTCCGTTTTGTCGAATAAGTGCAATTAGGTACACTGACTCCACACTTTTACACACACGTACACACGTACACGTACAACACTCGCATGCCGTGACATCAACACACTCTTCGACACGCATTTGAACACTCGCATACTACACGTACACGTCAACAGACGTCGAAGAAAAATGATGAAAACGAACTGTTACGCGCTAGGTTACCGTGTTTTTAAATTCTATTTTCAATTCACGCATTCTCGAATGTTGGGATTTTCGTGATCAACGAAGAGCTGGCCTGTCGTTCACATAAGGACACACGTACACACAGAACGCAAACACGTTACACGGAACAGGTTACACTTACTCGCATACACTGCAAGAAGCCAGCCGACGTCGATTCGACGACAAAGCGCGAGACACGCCGTGCTTTCACCGTTCTCGAACGTTCGCGCCGTTCTTCGCCGACGTCGATCCGTCGTAGTTTCGTGGACTCTCGTACAAAGAGACTCTGACGTCGATTCTTTTCCAACGTCGGAAGGAAGAAGGGTGAAAAAGGGCGAAGAACGACGCGTGCGACGGTGGGCAGTAGTATGACTAATTGGCTTCAACAAATATCGTAATTCGTAGGCTCTAGTCACGGACTAGAATGACTGTAAAAAAATCATTTTTCGGCGCGAGGCGACGAGACACTGAAACATTGCCAATTTGTGTTCAAAAAAGAAAAAGAAAAAGAAAAAGAAAAAGAAAAGAAGAATGGTCAAACAAGTCGAACGAGGCGTCGACTCGACGTCCGGCTCCTCGTGCACCGATTACAATTACCGGGAAACTTCTAACGCGTACGCACGTGCGTCGCCCGCGTGAACCCGTGCGCGGGCGGCGCACGCGCAGAGGAAGGACTCTAAATAGATAGGTAGATAGATAGATATACGACGAACGAAAACAAAAGCAAAAAAGTAAAAAAAAAAAAAGAAAAAAAAATAATAAAGACGAAGGAAGGGAAGAAGGGGAAAGGGGGACAATGTGGCAAAGACGAGAGGAAAGCCAGTGCTGGACGACGCCTCCGACATCAGCCCGAATCGCGGAGCCTCCTCGTATTGCGACTGACAGCGATTTCTTTGCAGAGCTCTCGCGCGACAGCTGGGAATGAACGAGCTACGCGAAATCATCCGTTCTCGCTGCCACGGTAAAAAAAAACGATGATCTTTTTTCATTCTCGGGCGTATACACGCGACACAAGCGTATTTTATCTCGCGGCGCGGCCGATGGGTGTTGCTCTTCGATTCGACACCCGCCGGGGAGAGGGGAAGGGCGGGGGGGGGGGGAGACCCAGCTGCGATCGGTCGGTGCTTTCGCCCAAAAATTCGGCGAGCATTCGGGAGAAATTGCGGAGAGAAAAAGGAAAGAGAGGAAGGAGGGAAAGAAAGAAAGAAAGAAAGAAAGTTCACGCGATCGCCGCTGCGGGTCCGTACTCCGTACGAGCGTCAACGGGTGAAAACGAAGTTCGTGAAACAAAGGTATTATTCGTCCATCAAAAGGTGATGTATTCTTTAAAGTACAATTACTTCTTGTTCCATATATACGAATCGAAATTACTTTCATGTTCCTATTTCGAGGTTTAAGGAGCGAACTGAGTCGGGTCTTGTTTGCGGCTTAGAGCGATGCGTCCTCGTCGGTCGCGGATCTCATTTCCGCGAAGGTGGCGGGCCAGATCGGAGGCGGTCGGTCACCACGCTGGCTGTGCCTACACTTTTCGACTAAAGTAGGCGTTAGTAGGTGAAACGAGCAAAAAAGAAAAAAAAAAGAAAAAAGAAAAAAGAAAAAACGAGAAAAAGAAAGAAATGGCGCTGGTACTACGTAGTTAGCACCGGTAGTTGGCGCTTTAGTCGTTTGTATATCGTGTTGTTTCCGTTTTCTTTTCCGTTTTTCTTTTTCTATATCGTCACTGTGCAAGCCCGGCCTCGCCGCGGTTGCAAACGTCGAGGTTGGAAACGTCCGGCACAAACGAAAGGAAAAAAAAATCTCTTTCGAAAAAAAAAAAAAAAAAATCGGAAAAACCTATTCGTCTTCGCAATCGGCGAAGAAGGAAATTGACAGATCCGGATTTCGGAACGTTCGAGAGACTCGGCGGCGACTCGGTGTTTCAATCAAATTCTTGTTTGTACCAAAAATCACTCTGGAATCGCACGCGCCGGAACTTCAAGGTACGACCAACTAGTTACGGACCAAGTACTGCTGAACTGCCGGTGAATCAATCAAAAGACGTCGTCCGTGCGACGCGTATACGTATACGAGAGACCTCTTCGAGCAGCCGACCACGTTCTCGACCGCGTTCCACCCTTCTTTCTTTCCTTTCCCTCGCCATTTTCCAGCCTCGACGGTTCACGCGTCCCGCCGAAAACGTCTGACGGCGGGGCCGGGCGCGTTCCGAGAGCGAAACAGGTAATTAAGGGCAAGAAGGTGATTAAACAAAAAACAAAAAAAAAAAAAAAAAAAAAAAGGAAAAAGAAGAAGAAGAAGAAGAAGAAGAAGAAGAAAAAGAAAAACTAGAAAGAAAAGAATCCAAAAAACCGGATCTTAAAAAGAAAAAAAAAAAAAAAAAAAATCCCCCACGCCCGATCCCTCCGCACCGAAATCCCCATTGGACATCAGATCGTCATCCATCCACACGAACAAAACCACCACCCCCCCCTCCCCTCCGGACAACCCGTACAAGCGGAAACGCAATTTCTGAAATTTCACCCGCATTCTCTCCGACCACACACGCACACTCAGTGACACGCTGATATATATATATATACCAGAACACCAGAAGTGTAACACAGTATACACGCAGTCTGCTTTCTACATACAGCTACAACAATATCGCAGCCTCCCGATACCAGTCGTCTCCTTACAGTTTTTTCAAGCGGGGTGCGTTCGCGACGGATCGCCAGCCGGTCCCGACGTCGTGCGCCTTTCCTCCGTGCTCCGGACGTCGTTTCCCCTCTCAGGAGAGAGAGAGCGGAAAGTCGAGAAGATAAGATCGGCACGCAGCGCCGACCGGAAAACGGAAAACTGCTCCTCGCCGTTACTTCTCGATCGTTACGGAGCGCGCCCCGATGGTGGTGCGTGGCATCCACGGAGCGGAGCGAAAGGGAATCGACTCGAGCGACAGCTCGGCGTGAAGGAACGTCGGTCGACGTTCGGTCGGGCCGGCGGCGACGTGACCACGTCCGATCGTCTCCCCGCGCCGCGTGCCCGCGGGTTGCATACTCACCCGGGGCACCGAGAACAATCGCAACACCGGCAACACACCACAAGCAGCAACAATAGACAACAATCTCTCTCTCTGTCCGAGCCGGGCACGCCGCGATACGGCGACGCACGCGCTCGCCACGATCGCCACGTGCACCCGTGTTTGACGAGTACAGCTAAATCTACAATCTCTAGATACATCTCACATTAATAATCCAGTCGCAGTGATTGATCGATCGCGAAACGCAGATGCCGCGAACGGCAGTGCGAAGAATGAAAAATAAGAAAAAGAAAAAAAACAAAAAAATAATAATAACAATAATAAAGGATCGCCCGTCGTGGCCGTCGTCGTTCGAGGAATCGCGATCGGCGCGCCGGGTGAATGTCCCCTTCAAATCAAAACCCGCAGCAGTCAGCACACAGAATATATAAAGCGGATATCTAAGTGCAGAGGAAACAAACTACTATAGTAAACAAAAAAAAAGAAAAGAAAAAAAAAGGTACATATGATATATATATATATATATATTATATATATATATATATGGATATATATTATTATATTATTATTAATTAATTAATTAATTAATTATTAAACATACATAAAAGAATATTATTAACAACACAAAGAAGTACTATATTACTACTATTAATTAATTATTATGATTCTTATTATAAATTTAATGAAACAATGATAACATTCCAACCGTCAATGTGCCACACGACTTTTTATATGCTCTTAAAAACAAAACAAAACAAAACGAAAAAAAAAAGAAAGAAAGAAAGGAAGAAAGAAAGAACGAGTTATAGAGGGAACGCGAGATTTTGCGAGATGAACGTCGTTTGACGATCGTCGTCGGAAAGCAGCGCGGGGAGGAAATCGTTTTCGAAAATCGTCGACCGCGCGTGGCGAGGCTGTGAGTAAGACGCCGCGGGACGCTCTCCGATGCGAAAAGAGAAAAAAGAAAAAGAAACACCGGGTTGAGGAGAAAATAGGGAAAAGTTTCTTCTTCGCACCCCTCGTTTCGTCGTTTCGAATTCCCGCAGGACCCCGCGATCGAGGCCTCCTTCTCTCAGTAACACGCTCAACGTGTGTTAATTTTTATTTTTTCCCTTTTTTTTTTTTTTTGTTTTTCTTGGTCCATTTCTGATCAATTCGACGCGTTTGTTCCGCTTAGCTCTGTACGTGTAACGCTAACGAGACGAGACTCGTTGATTTAATTACGCGCATTAATTGCTTGTTACGTTTGTCGCGATTACTATTATTATTATTATTATTATTATTATTCAGAAGATTAGCATCGATATTTTTATCAACATTGACAGTTGCATCATTACTTTTTATTATTTACTCTTATCGGTAGAATTATTATCGCTACGTTATTATTACTACTACCACTACTACTGCTACTACTATTGCTTATCGTTGTCAGAGAAGAGAGAGTCTGTGAATTCGACGGGCATACGTTCGCGATGAAATACAGACACGCACGCACGCACACGTGTATCGTTGTCGTTAGAAATACTGTCTCTATTATTTAGTCGCGTTATTTAGAACAACTAGTTGTAAGAGTAACTAAACAGTTGACCAGCGGGCCATTGAGAAAAAGAAAAAGAAAGAAGAAGATGTCTCCATCAATTAATGGACTTGTGTACATATATACATACATACACGCACACATGTATATGTATACATATACGTGTGTGTGTGTGTGTGTGTGTGTGTGTGTGTTGAATACGTGGGGCGTGTCTGCGTTAAAGCGAACACAATCGTGCGTTTGTTAATAGGTTTAATCGTACCGTAGTACTTACCATCATCATCCTCATCTTTCTCATCGTCGACATATCGTTCCATCATCATCATCATCCAGTCCTTACGCGCGCGTCCTCGTGTCATCGTCGTTTTGTTATCAGACCAGTCGTTATTTACCTATTCGGAAAGATCGTCGAATCGATTAATCTCAGTCAGTTTCTCGAGCGTACGTACGTCTTCTTTCCTTTTTTGATCGTAGCGCGTGTTTCTTCTTTTTTTTTCTTCTTCTTCTTCTTCTTCTTCTTTTGTACCTTTCAATTAACGCGAGGCTCGCGAGCCCAGGACCAACCCAAGTGCAATTCGTAATCTTTCGTTTCTTGTTACATTCCTCGTCGCAGATTACCGCCCGTTTCTTACCGCGCCTCCGGGCCGCCAACACCTCCCATTCGTCGTTAGTCTTTTTCTTCCTCCCCCCTCCCCCTTGGAAGCCCGGCTCTATCGAGTTTCATCCCTTCTCGTTCTACTCGTTCAAAGTACTTACAGCTCTCGGGAACGGAGCAACGGAGCAGATTATTCCAGGCTTCGATCGCCTTCGAACATGTCCCCTTTCCTCCTCCGCGAGTTCTTCCTCGTCGATCGAAATTGGAACGAAAGAGAAAAACGATCGATCGTTCCGTCGAATTATTTCCCATGTTTCTACTTTCCTTTTTTTTTTCTACTCGATCGCCGGAAGAACGGCAGACGTTCGAAACTCGCAGGGGAGGCATATCGAGCGGCGAAACGAGCCCTCGTAAATATCGCGCATGCCCGCGTTTCGTCGGAAAACGATTGACTCGCTCGCGCTCTTCTCTTTTCTTTTTTTCTTTTTTTTTTTTTTTTTCTTTCCCCCTCTGACACTTTCCCTTATTTTCTCTCTCGTCGCAAACATCTCGGATCTAGCATTCTTTTTCTTCTTCTCCAAGGGGAGACCGTGGAGCTCGCGCGCCCGCGATCGCGGTCTCTTCGCGCTGCTTAAGATCGCGACTCGCTTCATCGACCGTGCATCCAACTTGGGCATAAATCGCGCGGACACCGGCATCGGGGCGGTGTTCGCCGAGCGTCGGATAGAAAAGAAAGAAAGAAAGAAAGAAAGAAAGAAAGAAAAAAAAAATCAACCTTGTACATACCGCGTAGATATTATATGCATCACTCTCTGTAACACACACACACACACGCAAACACAAACACACACACACACACACACACACGTATGCTGCGATTACGACACACAACGGACTTACCAACTACCTAGCCGGCAGAACAAACTGTTTTTCCCCCTTCGTCGAGTTTCGGCGTTTCGTTCGACTCGGACAAGATGTCGACGACGACTCGTGCAGTTTTCGTTGTAGTCCGGAGATCTGTCGCGAGAAAGACGAAGACGGGGAAGAACCGCTCGTTGAACACTCGTCCGATCGCAACAGAGCCAGTCTCTTTTAACGTCTCGTCGCGTGGAAACGGATCGGAGGACCGCTTTCGCGCAGGCGCCACACGGACGTGTGTAAATCGTTCGAAGATCTCGCCTGCCGGAAGCATCGTTTCCTTAGGTAGCCCCGTGTACAGAGAACGCAAAGTCGATATGTAACGTATGTATTTCCGACGCGCGTCGACAGATCGATCGATCTGGGGTCAGATCTGGGTCGATCGTCGACAACCTTCGCGAAACGTAGCGAACGAAACGCGTCGTTGAGTTTCATTTCTCTCTCTCCTATCTCATCTCACCCCTTTCTCGTAATCGAAATACTTTCGCACGCGTTTGGCAAGAGCAACGATCCTCTCTCTACGCACGTGTTTTTCAGCCCCTCTGCGTCCCTGCCTTGCATACACCCCTCCTCGTTAACCCCGTTTTCGTTGAGCGGCATATCTCTCACCCCGTAGAGTTAAGAGACGAATTTGTACGCGGGCCGAGGCGCGGCCGAACGGTCCATTCCCGTATATGCAACAGGGGAACGCGCGCGCGATCCTCCGCGAGAGAAAGATCGGCACGCGGCTCGCGGAGATCGACGGTGGGAACGACAGATCTCGGAGGACGGGCGCGAGAACGATGGATGCATTCCCTACGATCGCACCTACGGTGCGTCGCACGCCGAGTGATCTACACGGACCGGCACGGTTGTCCTCGCCTCTCATTAGACATTAACACTTATTCGCGTAAGCTCGAGCAGAAAGATCGTACGCAAAGCTGACGGAACATGTAATACGCTACACACTACGCTACACTACGGTACACACACACACACACACACACAGACGTACACGTACACAGGCACAGAGACGTAGTAGAGACAGATGCAGAGGCAGACACAGACACAGATACAGATGCTCGCGCGAGTGCATATACGAGTTTCGTAACGAAGTATACAGTCTTAGCGCAGTGTTTCATATAGTTAGGTAGGAAACGTCAAGAGAATATTTTTTATATTCCACATGGATTTTACAGTTATATATTATCGTTTCGTATCGAAAGGGAGGAGTTTAAAATGGCGCGTCCAAAGCGTTACATAGATATATATTATAAATAAACGAGACCTCTCGATATACGTGTCGCCATTTATTGTTTACACCGCGATGATTATATATCGATTATCGGTCATTCTTATGGCGGTAGGCGCTGTCGTTTATATATATATATACATATAAATATATCTATATATATATAGATAAAGTATGGCGGCGGCGCGCGCGCGCGCGCGCCGCTAATTATCTCGTTGAACGATTATTGATGTCGCGAAGCCGCTGCTGCCGAGCGAGTCGAGCGAAGAAACAAAAGAAAAGGCAAGAGAAGAAAAAGAAGAGAAGAGAAGAGAAGAGAAAAGAAAAGGAAAGGGGGAGGGGAGGGGAGGGGGCCCTTTGAGTTCGTCCACGGTAGACAGCCCTACGTCCACGTGCGAGCGAGAATCACCGGCCCTTTTTTTTTTTTTTTTTTTTTCTCCTCCAACTTGGGCAGCCAGTTTTACTCTCAGTTTTACTCTCTCTTCACGGCCGGGTTGCTCGCGCATTCGTCGTCATCATCATCATCATCATCATCATCATCATCATCGTCGTTCATCCGTCATCTTCTTTCGTTTCGAAGACTTTTCCCTTTTTCACCCGTTTCGCGAGATAACGACGCGGGGATAGAGAGCTCGTTTGGGGGCGGAGAATACAAGCGGGATCGATCATCAAACGAAACACGTAATAATATTAAATATCTGTACCTTCTACATCGACACACACACACACACACACACACACACACACACACACACACACACATATGTACATGTACACGCAAATGTATTCAACAGATATGCCTACGGTTTATTCGTAATCGATATAAATAAAATACGCGGAATGAAACAAACACAAGCATACACAAACACAAACGTACACGTGCACACAGAGGATCGACACACGTATCAACAATCGTACATCGATAGACCAATTTTTTCGTCGAAGGATTACAATTACGAAATACGCTAGACCAATGTATCGCGTACGAGATATATCGAGATATATACGCTTCGATCGGGCAGTGGAACAGTCGATACGCGTGTAATTAAATAAGAGTTGCACGTACGAGAGACGCGGAACACGCGTCGATCGCTGGAGTTTTTAAATCGAGTGTTTTTTTTTTTTTTTTTTTCTTCTTTAAATCGTGTGCAATTAGCAACGTTACTTCTGTCGATCGCTTGGCTCGCGGGAACGATCATGGGCAGCGAGAGGAACGCGAATCTCGTCGCCGACGATCCGTCGATCGTTTCGGGCTCGCGATCCCGACGTAGCGGTAAGCTCGAGACGATCGTGCTCCCCGCGCGGAGATGAAGGACAGCGAACGACGTGACTCGAGGTCGCGCGCATCGACCAAAGAATTTTCTTTCCAACGATCAACGTTACTCGCGATTCAGCCATGATGGAACTTGTCGACGATCGCTCGCGGATTTCGAGCAGAATTTCCTCTACTGTTCTTCTTCTTCGTTTTAAGTAACTCGATACACCCGTTTCAATTAATAACGCACGTCGACGACGTCGTTATTCTTCAGATTTTCTTAAAAATTTCTTTATACTTGCGATCGAGTTTAGAACAAAGATCTGATACTCGTGCAAATTATGGTCGAAGGAGGACAGTGATTTTCTATACTTCTCTTGCAACTCACGAGAGAAGCAAAATGCAAATTCATTTTGAAGTTCCATCAACAGTTTTGATCGGCCAACAACTTTGAGTTTGAAGCGATCGATCGAGTCGGCAAAATCGGCGCCAAAACGGTCGGCGCGCGCGTCCCCGAGAGTGGACGGTTGAGCGAAGAGCGAAGAAAGCGAAGAAAGAAGAGAGAGAGAGAGAGAAAAAAAAGACATACTTTGGGCATTCTTTTGAGTCGCGTTGCGAGCGAATTGCGAGCGAATGAGAGCGGCGAGTGACGAACGGATCGCAAGTACGTGGTTCGCAGCTTTGAAACATGTGATACGTCAGCCAGCAGGATTGACTTCCGGTTGTTGTCGGGGAACGACCGCGGCGAGCGGGTTGGCGAGCGGGCAAAGTGCATGCCTCTGAAAGGGGGCGGGTGACGCGTTGCACCGGCAGTTGGATTCGCCGGCTGGCGCATTTTTTAAAGATTCTTTGAAGTAGGACGCTCTTTTGTTGAAGGTTGATTGTTATCAAAATGGTTGTGAGGTTATAATGTTTGAAATGTGTTAACGATGCGACGCGAACGTTCGAACGACCGATTGCCACGGCTTCCGGAAACGAGTCGAGATCGAGATCGAGATCGGCTTCACGAACGTTTTAGCAATGTTGGAAAGAAGAGAAGAAGAGAAGAGAGAAGCCGTTCCCGCGAAGTTGTGTCAATCGTCTCGCCGAATAATAGCGGACGAGGAGACGAAGATTGGGGAGAAACACGTGCGCTTCCGCTTCAAGTTGACATCATTCTTCGACTTTTATATGACTTTTTGTCCCCTTTCTTTTCCTTTTCCTTCTTCCTTTTTCTCCTTCTTTTGTAACATTCGCCAACATTCCTCCTCGATCGATGTCGCGCTTTCTCTCGACGTTGCTCCTTCCGTTAAGCCGTAGCTGTAAGCGTGACGGTCAGTATATCGACCGTAGCATTTATTTTCCTTAGCATTTAAAGCGAATCGAAGCGAGCTCGATCGGCGGAAGAGCACGTGCGCCACCCCCACCACTCCGCGCGCTGTGAGATTCGTCTCCGAGGAAGCGTGCAACTGGCATTAACCCGCATAACACGCGGCCTGGTCGACGATGCCTTGTCGCGTCGTTCAAAGATCGAGGAGAGGGCAGCGAGGCTTCGTCGAGCAAACGAGCGGCCAGGCCGATAGGAAAATGTGCGACTGATACAAAACCAGTATTCGTGCGAGAAATTGTAAAATAAACATTCGCGCGATCTAGCCTTAATGAGAAAGATTAAATTAGGTATTAATTGAGGCGGCACCGCGAACGATGGTCCCGCGTCGAAATTTATCTCGATTGGCTGTAAAATATCGTCGTGGAAAGTGGGCCGCGAGGGGCGAAAAAAGGGAAGAAAGAAAGAAAGAAAAGAAAAAGAAGAAGAAGAAGAAGAAGAAGAAGAAGAAGAAGAAGAAGAAGAAAAGCTATTTCGTCGAACGCGTTCCCTCTTTGCACGGCGATGTATCTAGTGAGAATAATGTTACTAGGTAACTTAAGCGTATTTTAAAAGAAGAAGAAAAAAATGAAATGAAATGAAATGAAATGAAATGAAAAGAAAAGCAGGGGGGAAGAAAAGAAAGGAACAAAGCATAACGAAATGCCAGTTGTAGGGAGTTTTTCTTTTCGTGAGAGCAAAGGATGGAAGAAGTGAGAGGAAAGACGTGTCCGATGAGAGGGAACATGTCTGGGGCGGCGCGTCCGTTCATTGCCGGGGAAACGAAACTAAAGCGAATTGGCAACACTCGGGGAGAAGAAATTGAAAATTGATGGAACAGAAAGGTGAACGGGAAAATTCTTCTCGTCGGTGGCGAACGAAACGAAGGTTACGATGGCAAATGGCACGTGGGAGGGAAGAGTTTCCGAAACGGCAGATCATATTCGGTCGCGGCGCCGGCACGATCGGTTTTTCGTTTTTCTTTCTTTTGCTTATTTCGGACCGCCCGAAGGGAACGATCGCGAGTTTCCAGCAAAACGTGGAAAACAGAGTGAACGGAGGTAACGGTGGGTGGACGAAGAAAACAGGAGGGGAAAGAGGCGAAAATGAAACGCGGAAAGGAAAGGTAAAGTGACGAGGGTGGAAAAAAAAGGCAGAAGGCGATTTAAAAGAAAAAAAAAGAAAAGAAAAGAAAAGAAAGAAAAAAGAGAAAAAGAAAAAGAAAAAAAAAGAAGAAAATGGGCAACGGAACATTGTCACGTGTATACGCGATTACAAATCTTTTTTGAGAAACGACAGCTTTACCGGTAGTTTAAAACAATAGTTTTCTCCGCAAAACTTGGGCACACGTAACGAAACAACTACACACAACACACACACACACACACACACACACACACACACACACACGCACACAGGAACACTCTTACTTACGTCAAACACACGCATTTACATTATGAAGCGATCCATGCGAAACAAACAAACAAACAAACAAACAAACAAAAAAAAAATTGTACGAATATAATGTTTGCAGTTAGGTGGGACCAAAAACGACTTTATATCTGTATGTGCATATCCAAGCAACGTGTAATTTAATTAATGAATTAATTAATTATCCATTATTAATGGCTAGGTAAAGAAAAAAAGATCCATTGATAGCGATCAAGGACGATGACGAATCATTAACCAATAATTAGATTATTAAGTTTGTTTATTAATGCATTATTATACGATATGATTATTATTATTATTATTATTATTATTATTATTATTATTATTATTATTATTATTAACTTTATTGCCTTTACGATTATTATTATTATTTTATCATTATTATTATTATTATTATTATTATTATTTTATTTTATTACGACAATTAATGACGACGATAATATTATTATTATTTAAATGACGTTTCAAGACATGATTATCTAGACACCGAATAGAGCAGTACGTATCATTAATTATTATTAATTATTTTTAATTATTATTATTATTATTATTATTATTATGAGATATTTTGTTGTATTATTTTCAATAAAATCGATTGAAAATATTTAATTTCCACGGTTTTTACTTTCTTTTTTTCGTTATTACTTTACGTTTTCCATCTTCTTCGTGATTTCTTCTTTCTTCCATATGCGTTGCATACACAGCATTTGGAACTGCGCTTATACACGTATACGCGAATACTCGATGCACACTCGAGCAGCCGCACGCGTTTTTCATCATCGGTTCTTTTTTTTTTTTTTTTTTGGAAAATAGAAGAAAAGCTCGAGATCCTTTTCGAAAGGGAAAAAAATCAAAAATTCGATCGACGACGAGAGAGTGGAAAGAAAGACTCGAAATCACAGCTCCTCGCTCGTACTAACCGATTTCTTCAACCCGTGCTTCTGTCTGGTTGATCAGTTTCTCTGTTTTCGTTTTATCTTTCGTTCTTTCTCTTTCTTCTTCTTCTTCTTCTTCTTCTTCTTCTTCGTCTTCTTCTTCTTTTCCTTCAGTTGGACACGAATTTAATTGGCTGCATTCGTACACGATGTCTTCACTTCACAGAACCCTTACGCTCCCTTCTCTTCTCTCTGTGTCATCTCTCCCCTCTCCCTCTTACTCTCGCGTATCTTCGGATGATTCGATCGAGACTCGGGAAGAAACGGGGGAAAACGGGACGAACGATCGAAGCAGCACTGTACATGCATACCTAGCGTAAAGTTCAAAACGAAATAGAATTCGAACGAGGAGGAAGAAGAAAGGAAAGGAAGGAATAAAGAAGGGAAATTTTTAGTAGTGTCGAGATCGATGTGTCGGAACGGTATGTGTAAGATGCGGTCGAAATGCGGTCGAAACGGCGAGTATTCGTGGCAAAGAAGAGAAAAGAGAAAACGAAAGGTTTGTTAGGTTAGGAGAGTACGCGCGGAGGCAGGCGATGCAGAAAAGGCGAAGGAAGGAGGAAAAAGGAAAGGAGAAACGTGTTGCGAACGAACACGAGCAGAAAGAAGAAAAAGAAACAAAAGAAACGTACGGAAAACGTATGAAACGAGAGTAAACGAGAAACCACAGCCAATGTGAAAAAGAAGAAAGAAAAGAAAACAAAGAAAGAAACGAAGAAGAAGAAGAAGAAGAAGAAGAAAACAGAGAGAGAAGTAACAAAAATGGAAAATAGTTGTAAAAGCCACACACATACGCGTACACACATACACACACAAATGTACTAAGTAAGTTCATACTGCGTATTGCCTTTCCGACTTCGGTGTGAAAATATATAAGTGAAAAAAAAAAAAATAAAAAAAATGTCAGTCGCGCCGGGACCCGGGGATTTCCGAGCGACCGAATATAATGTAATAAATAAGTAATTTAATCGTGTTCCCCGAGGGAGGCGCGTTCTTTCGTCGCGTTTTCCGTTCCCCCCCCCTCCTGGCTCCTCCGTTTTTTTTTCTTTTTTTCTTCTTTCTTTCTTTTTCCCGAGGGAAGATTTTCGGAGACGGAGAAGGAACGAAACGTTCTTATTTCTTCTCTCTCTCTCTCTCTCTTCTCTCTCTCCCCTCTTCCCTCTTCCCTCTTTCACCGAGTCTCTCTTTCTCGAGAGCCCGCTTCACACCTCTCCTTCTCGAGAGCCTGGTGGCCGATCGAACGGACCACCGAGCGAAACGGAAGCCGCGACAGAGCGCGCTCGAAAGAACAAAAAGAATCTTTTTTCACGGTTCCGTAGGAAGATATGTCCCAGGACGCCCAAGTCCCCGCGTCTCCGCCGGCTGTGTCTGTTTCATGTTTTTCAATATTTGTAATTTATCGATAAAATTATAAAAGGTATCGATAACAGTCTAAAGTGTGCGCTATACTCTACATAATATTATTATATATAAAGTATAAAAGTATACATTATATATATATATTATATATATATACATATATATTATATATGAGAAGTATAATATATATATATTATACACACATTGGGATTGGTGAGAATATACGGTTTTTTCGCTTTGGAGTGTTATTTTCTGAAAATATTGAACAAAATATGGAAAAAAAAAAATTAAAAAATAAAATCAATGAATAAAAAACGAACGAACCGTTCTACTGTGACTGTTCTTTTATTATTCTGCTGTCTATCCCGAACAAAATCTCGGCGGCACCGCGCCTTCTAGATCCCGCTCGACTTCGTCGCGGTTGTTCGTCGTTTCGGAAGATTCGCTTTTTGCCAAACGAGGATAAAAATGTCCAACTTGGGAGCGACGAGCACGAAGAACGAAAGTGACCGATCGACCAAGGTTTTATCATTTCCATTTCCTTTTTGACACGTCGCATTTCGCTCGTCGGTCGACGTGTCAACGTGTCAATTCACGAAATTCAGATCGCTCGTGGAATTACAGACGAGCGGCGAGTTCGCGAGAAAGTTTCTGCCAACACTTCCACGTACGTTCAAGAGCTTGCTCGACGCGCCGATCGGCGTCGAAAACGACGAACCTCGGGAGCTGATCAAGTCAGAAACAAGTTGATAAATTAAACGACGTCCGACAGAAGCCGAGATACACGGGGGACGTTTTCTCTCCGCAGATCACTGGGAAGTCTTCTTGGCATTACCGATTATGCCACCAACATGGCGTCCTTTTGGTTCCTGGACACGCTGGCGCTCTACGCGGCACGGCACAGTGGGGACCTCGACGAATATTACGCGAGTGTTTTGATCAGCTGGCTGGCCGGAGAAATTAGATTGCTTCGAGGTAATCAATTTACTAGGCACACTGCCTTCGTTCGTAAGTATCGAGGCGCTCGTTTACGCAAATTGCGACGATTGATTCAGATTCAGTTGGCAAAGTGACGAATTATTTCACTTGTCGAGATAGGAAACATACTCGGGAAGATTTTTTTAGAGAAATGAGGGGCATTTTCGCCGTGGCAGCTCAGAGAATATCCGAACAGAACCGAGTGCCGTATTGGGACGAAATCGTGGACGAGTGCGACTCGCAGGAGGGAACGGAGGAGAAACTGTCAACGGGAGGTCAATCGATGAGAAGGTAGTTTGGCCAATCTCTTGCGAACTTTTGTCATAGTAACGCTGCTCGAGTAACGAGTCGTCTATTTGCGAAAAGTTCGCGAGAACACTTTTCTCGAGATGACGTCAGATTTTCGAGCAACATCGATCCAGTCTTGGTACTGGACATAGTGATCGAGGACACTTACGACATGTAAGCGTTTCGTTTCATCGTTAATTAACATTGACAGCAAGAGGAAGCGAAGGCAATTTTTGTTAAACAGGTACGCGAACGAGTTGCGTTACGCTCTTATTTACGCAGTCTTTGTGGAACCAATTGAAATACAGAGCTGCAACTTGCCATTTACACTTCGAACACCGCGCCCGATAAAACTGGTAGATCCCAAGGCGATTCCTTTCAACGTGCAACTGCGAAAGAGCTTGAGAATGGCGATCGACACGATGGAAAAAGGATCTAAAAGGAACAATACAAGAGGTAACGCTGACTCTACATTTAATTCAAGTCGTGGAATTAAAAAGAAAAAAGTAATTAACAAACGAAAAAAATTGACAATGATCTTTGCGTTACAGGTAAAAAGGCCAAGACAACTCCCGAAGTACCACCGACACCTCCACCCTCTTTGGACGATGAAGCAAAGTTGATGTACAATCGCTCATTTATTCTACCGCTGATAGAAGCGAACGAATCGCCGGGAATATTCGAAACGTCCGACGCATAGCGTTGAATAATCGAACAAGACGATCTTTGAGAAACAATCTCTTTATTTCTTCCTTGTAAAACCAAAAGCGTCGTGAAAACTTACAATGTCAGTCTGTTACGAGGACCGTGCCCCACTCGGAACACTTGAAATCTTTAATACTGGCGGAGTTTAAAGGAACATCTAGCTTGACAAATTTTGGCGAGCTGGGAAGCTTTTCCGGGGATTGCCCCAGCTGTCCGTACTTGTTACATCCGCAACCCCACAGCGTTCCGTCATCTGTTATTAGAAAAAAAGTAAAATTTATCTTTCTTCCTTCTCTCGAGTATTTTTTCTCTATCTCTATGTTTTTTCAACGTACCCGTCATACAAATGGTGAACGTATTTCCACACTGAACTTTCTTCACGGATACCTCTACACTCTCGTTCCGATCGTCCGTGAAATCTATCAACGTCGGTACAGCAATCACCTTGCTCTCTTGGCTCGTCAATCCCAATTCTCCGTTTACGTTCCATCCCCACGTGTACAAATCGCCCTGTGATTTAAAAATGTGTTTGTTTGTTGCTCCGATCTATTTCGTTAATATTTCGAAAAATATTTGCAGACGCAATTTTATTTTATTGTTTTTCTAAACAGAAATTTGCTTCGTCCATTAAATATCGTTACGAGTGATCATCTACCTTGGCTTTTTTAAAAATGCGTGAGATAAAGATATCTATTTACTTGGTCAGTTACTACAGCAGTGTGCCAACCGGCGGCCGAAATTTGCGTTACTTTAATGCCAGCTAAGGCGTCAATGACTTTCGGATTGTCGCAGTCCTCTAAATCGTTGTGTCCTAGTTGACCACGCCTGTCTCGTACAGATCAATCCATTTTACTTTGATATCGATTTGTGAAATAACACACGATCAAGTTACGTACGTTCCCAGTCCCATTGAATAGATGTCACCATTCTCTGCCAAGAAGATGGTGTGGTCAAATCCACCGGCGACATCAATGAAACGAACCCTTTTTGGAATATTAATCAGAGTGGGAACATTAAAGGCACGACCTAAACCACAATCACGACGTGTATAATTCCAGTAATTCGACAAACTGTTTCAGAAACAGATGCCAATTCAAAATATTCGGTGCAACGATCGAAGAAAGCGTGATTAGTCCAATTACCTTTTGTCATAATTACCTAAGTTAGTAAGAGCCACGGTGCATCCTCTCTGTATTATTTTAACAGCGTACTCTTGCTCCGAATCATCGCCACTGCCAATGAAATTGATCACTTTCTTCCAAGTATCCTCGTAAATCTTGTACCGCCACATCTCGTTGTCACTTGACAAAATTACTACATTGTCTTTGCCGGTCGCGGCGTGCTTGCAACATGTGCTACAAGAATACAAACTCAATTCAATCGAAATGTACGTATGTTTTTAATTATTATCCCAGAATATACCTGTCTAATGACTTTTCTGGTATTCGTATCGGTTGGACGCTCGAGCCTGTGTCGTTACCGCTGTCCTCGGGTTTTTTAGAAATGTACAATCGTTGTCCCTTCCAGACGAGAAAGTAACTCCAACCTATTTGAAAGTCGGTGATTCCAGGAAACGGTACCTCGGTAAACGAATCTACTATGTAGGTAATATCCCCGTCGTTTGAGAACAACGTACTGGCGTTAAAACCGGCATAATGGAACAACATGTCTCTAGAAAACGGAATAAAAGTTCTTTGTAAATAGACGTGTGTGTGTGTGTGTGTGTGTGTGTGTAAGTTTTTTATCTGTAAAATTTCGCCTTGTCCGAGCGAAAAACGAACCGACACGGAAACAGAGTTAAACGTCGTGCGAGAGAGGCTATTGGTCGGTGACGCAGGTAGCATCAGTTTCCTTAGATACGATGAAAACAACACGAGTAATTCGAGGGACGATAACCGAACGATTGACGTGTCGTGGTCTGGTATTGCCACGTTTTTCGTTCCCATTTCACAAATAACGGCGAAACATGGTAACGAAGCATCGACTCTAGTGATTTTTAAACGCACTCTATCGCATCGTGCACTCTTCCGTGTTCGCTTAAAGAGCATTCGTACTTCACGCGCGACAGACGAAACCTAACCTAAAAGCTGCGACCGCGGACCTGAACTCGTCGAACGCTCGTCGCGATCGTCTCGTTCATTGAACGCTTTTTATTCGACTCTGTTCATTTCTTATTTTATACTCTGACTCTGCACAGACGGACGCACGTTCGCACACGAATTTCCGAAATTCTCGACGACCGAGTTACGCACTTCCCTCGACCACGCCAGTGCCGCCGCGAAACGATTTCGTCTGCTAGATTGATAGGCGCGCGATTCAAATTCAGATATTTGGACATCGCGCGGATTTTTACTTGCACGATAGAATAACGTTGCAAAGTTGATCTTTATTTCGTTGTTCAACAACAGGGACTTTTGTCGATCTTGAGAAAATTGCGTTCCAATCCGGACAAAGAATTGCGATTGCTTCTCCTGGGATTAGACAACGCTGGGAAAACAACGATTTTAAAATCGCTGGCCAGCGAAGATATTACGCAGGTACGTACCGCGAGTGCGGGTAATTGTAATTTAATTGTTTACTGCAATGACTCGTTATTTGTTAAAGGTAACGCCGACACAAGGCTTTAATATAAAAAGCGTTCAAAGCGAAGGTTTTAAATTAAACGTTTGGGACATTGGAGGTGCTCGAAAAATTCGTCCCTATTGGCGAAATTATTTCGAAAACACGGACGTTTTAGTAAGTCGCTTCGATTAATACTTGAATAAGCAAACGAACAAGCAACTCATTTAGGTATTTTATATAAGTAAATATTTAAAAAACTGTCCTAGCTACTCTTACCTGATATTTCCAAGTGCATCGTGTCGTGAAGACGTTATTTTATTTGAAAGAGTTGATACTTGAAAGTTATTTCAAACAAAGTTTGTCCAAGCCTGTGGCAATAATAAAAATTATTATTCTCTTTCTTCTCTCGCAAAGATATACGTCGTGGACAGCGCGGATATAAAGAGACTAGAAGAAACAGGTCAAGAATTGTCAGAACTTTTGCTGGAGGAAAAATTGAGAGGCGTTCCCTTGTTGGTGTACGCAAATAAGCAAGATCTTGGACAAGCTGTCACAGCGGCCGAAATTGCCGAAGGTCTTGGATTGCACAATATCAAAGATCGCGATTGGCAGATACAGTCGTGCATCGCGACTGAAGGGAAAGGCGTCAAGGTAAGTGAATTTCGTCAATTTCTAAGCTCTGATGGAAGGTGTGATAAAATTTTTTTCATTTGTTTTTTAACAATATTCAATCGTTAGCACAACGTTAAATCTCGTAATTTTCCAGGAGGGTCTTGAATGGGCATGCAAGAACATCAAGAGGAAGTAACAAGAATGACAACGAGAACCGAAACGGTTTGCGATGTATCTCGTACATCCGACATACGTTTTATTTGATACTTTTACCTAATATTTACAAAAGCTGTTGCAGACAGTACGAGCGTACGAATGGATCTAGTCGTTCAACTTCCGTCCTTCATGGAAGGAGCTTTCCTAAGCTCAGATTCACGATGTCCCGAAGAATATTGTAACGCGTTCTAGCTTCTCACAGGTGTTCTTCTTACAAATAGAATTTTTATAGATTCCATTGGAGAGAAATAAATATAGAAAATGAATCTAAAGAAGATATTACATATATATATATATATATAATAAAAAGTAACTATAACTGGTGCTCTTATTGTTGTTGATTTCACAACGCTTGATCGAGAAAATGTTCAGCACCGTGAAGGTAAAATGTACATAAAAAGGGAAAAGTGGATATTCTTCACGTTAGATTCGGGATAAATAAAGGATTCGTAAAGTGAAAGATCTACTTATTCGATCGACTTTGTTTCCAGTGATTTCTCTATGTACACTAAAACGTTTTCAAACTCTGTTTCCGAACTTTTGTGGTTTTCTTTTTTCTTTTCTCCTCAACGTGTGTTTAAACGGTCTTAAAAGCTACGAGTGGAACAACCAGTCGTGCGAAACGGCCGTGCATCCGTGAGATTGACTTTAAAAGTTGCGAATGTCTTTCACAATGTATGATACACCGAACTAAAGATTAAAGTTCACTGTGAACGTTCTCTGTGGTAATTCGGATCTCCTCTTCGTGGAAATCTGTACAGTCGGCCGGATATTTTTGCTGAAAGAGACGAGAGAGAGACGTTGGAGCAAATTCTGGCGAAGTAAAAGAGGCAAAGAAAGAAAGGAGAGGTGCCAATTTTACTTACAGCGCACTTGTCGTGTTCCACGATAGCTCCGTAGAGATTCCAGAAGTTGGTTTCTAGCTTGTTACTGACGGCCCAAGCGGCAGGGAAACTGGTCACCTTCAACAAATAGCTTCTCAAACGAGGCTGTTTCGTATCCTGTTCGTTCTTCTCGTTGATGGTGCACAAGATTTGACTGGCACACTGCGGCCTCTTGATCGACCATTTGTACGCCCGATAGGACTGCAAATTCCACAATTTAAACACGTGGCTCTGCAATGGAAGGTCAATTGCCTGCTACGTTCGTTACCTTCAATATTGGATTGACAATGTCATTGTTGATCACGTCACTGAGCCTGTTGCTGATCTCTCTCGCGTTTACTCGGGACATGATGAATCCCTTCTCAGAGGCAAGAGCGATCAATTCTTTGACGTATGACACAGCTGGCTTGATGTACTGCGAACTGTCGATTTTCATGCCCAAGTGCCTTTTACCCACTGCGTTCACTAACCTGTCGAGACGTAAATCGCGCAGTGAAATCTAAACGCGACTTGGAATCTAAACTTTCGGAATCTAAGCTTTCGAAACTGTGTTCGAGCGACATGTTCGAAATTACGTTATGCGAGCAGTTATACATTTCGAGTAAGTGTAAAATATCTGGTATCAATAAATAACTAGGTGTAAAATCTAATTTTTACCTCGGTACGTCGTTAGTTCAAATAGACAGCGAAGAGAGATTGAATTTCAACCTTTTTGGAAAAAGTAGCAAAGTACCTGGAAAGACTCTCCACCGGCCTCGTCGAGTCGAACATGGCCGACTTTGGAAATCCCTGCGACTTGAGGAAACTGTTCCCCACGAACTGAGCGGTGTTCAAGTAACGCTGTTGAATCTGCGGGTCGGAGACGTGGGAAATCCACTCTCCGACGTAATTCGTCAACGATCGTATCCACCTGCGACGTAGATTTGGGTTCTCGAAGCTGTCCAGCAACTTCTCGTACTGTACGCGTCCCTCGGAGTCCGATATTTGGCCGACGAACTGCGACAAACCGCTCTTCTTCCACAACGTTTGACCCAGCTCCGAGTTACTGAAATGGTCCCACATCACGTGCAGATTTTCCACGATCGGCGGCATGTACCAGGAATGGCCCGAGTGGTCGTGCACCTTGCTCGATGCGCCGTCAACCTCGTTGTTATCGTTGCCGAAACTCGACAGCAGCATCGGTATCAATCCCATCATCAAGTCGGAATTGCCACTTTGCCCCATCAGCATCCTCCCCACGTTCACGATGCCCTTCAGATCGATCGCGGCCTCTTGCTTCGCTTCCACGCTCCTAGACGATCTCTTGCCGCCTTTGTCAGAGTTCATTACACCGTCGAGAACCGAACCGATCACGGAGAAATCGATTCCTTGGTCTTTCTCGCTGCCGGAGAATAAACTTCCTATGCCAGATACGATTTGTCCGACACCGTCCAGATTCGATCTCCCGTCGAGCCCATTGCCGGCCTGTTTCGTACAGTTTCCACCGCAATTAGTAGGATCTTCGATATTTGTGAAATCGATTTGTGAAATCAACCTTTTATATAACTTTTTCAACATTTTTAATTTTACTGCGAGAGTTTGAACATTTGAATTCCTCGAATTTTACTAGTCAGAATTGATGAATAAGTTCTTTTGTTTGCTCTCCGAATTGAAGAATCCAACGTATCCAACGATCGAGCATCGCCTTACCCCTTTTCTGTCGTCTGATTGCAAGAACGCCTTTGCCAAGCCCTGCAGGCCATTCAGATTGTCCTTGTTGGAGAAGAAAGATTTCGCAGCCTCGAGGAACACAGACGAGGCATCCACCTCCTCCTCGTGTTTCTCGCAATTCGCCGCAGCCAGCAGAACAAGCAGCACGCACGTCCTCGGCAACCGCATTTTCCCTTCTGCTTCTGTCCGTCTTCTGCTTCTGGAAAGAAACGTTCGCGAACTCGTTAACGTTTGCGAAAGAGCGCAATTAACACGTGCGCTTCACGTTTCTGGAATTTCATTCTCGGCTCCGAAGGCATAACGAAGACGGACGAGTCGTTCACCTTCAACCGGATCTTGATCGAGTTATTTTTGGATGGCGCGCGCCTCTATCCAGGTCGCCGACAGGATTTTAAGCGTGAGTAATACACCGGAAACGTTTCGGGCTCGCGGCCACTTGGATACCGTTGCGCGCGTAAAATGCCATTCGTACCGATAATTGAAGACACGATCGAACGATTTTTTTTGTCTGTCCCTGTTACAATGTTTCTCAAAAGATCTTTCTGGGGAAACGAACGAGAAACTCACACACGTCGTTCACTGTCGAATTTTGCAATTTTGCACACTGTTGTTTCTTTCGATTGGAATTAACTGTAACATCGAGTCACAGTTGTGAAATTTTCTGCGAGATACTGTCAGCTCGCAGTTCTGAAATTTTACGAAACTGAAACGATTGCAATTCTAAAGAATACTATGTCTCTTCCCACATTTCATTCTATCATCACCGAAAGTGATTTTAGCGGGGGTGCAACCAGATGCAACGCTGATGCAACGAAAATTAGCGATTGGTTGATCTCTGATACTGAGCTATCGCACCTGTAACTTGTTTCGTATCGATTCAAATGTTTGCGCATCGATAAAATTTTACGGCAGAAAAATCGTCTTCATTTCCTAGTCAGAACAGCTTCTGGGCCTTTCGTGTGAGGAATCGTACTGGGATTACAAGTCGTGCAGTTGTTTTCTTCTTTTATGTCTTTCTCATTTCTCCCGCCAAAGTAGCACCTCTCGTCAACTCTCTTTCATGCTCTCACTACGCAAGACCGGTTCTCGATCAAGTTCTTCACTGAATTGAACCCTTCAAATGAATTCAAAATGTTATTCGATACTTATTCAAAAATCTATTCCATTCAACAGTCTGATCCACGTTAATTGCTCCTTTCAGAACCAAATATTCCTTGGCCCACAGAAAATAATCTTTCGTTTGCCAATTCGTGGACAATAGACACGCATTTTCTGCTCTTTCTGTGAAAAACTAAGTGAGAACTATTAGTAGAAGAAAGGAGTTTCTTCGAAAGTAAATAGTATCGCGCGAAGAAGGATTAGGATTGTGATCAATGCCAGTCCAACGAGGAAATGGCCGAAGGGCGATCGTCGCGATTGAAAAGAAACTGGTCAACAATCGAAACGGTGTATTCTAACGCGCAATTTGAGTACCGTAAACCGCGTGAAATTGACATTCTTCCAGTTGGAGGAACGATTCGGGCTAACGGTACAGTTAGTCATCGTTCCATCAACGACGCGCCAAACTCGCGTCAATCGGCTGTGGGCTAAGCGATTACCAGGCCGAATCGACCTCTTCATAAATTCGGCCCGGAGATTGAAAACGATTTTCCTCCGGACAGGTTTCACCTTCGACTCGTCGTACAGAAGACTAAGAATTTCTTACAAACATCGAACTATCATTATTAAAACAGAGAAGCTAGTTTTTATTTTCTCGCGTACTTGTTAATTTCCTATTCTTGCGTGCTTGTTATCGTTAGTAACTAAGAAAGATAAAATTTGTGTCAGAAAAAATGTAGAGAATCCAAGTCTAAATCTAGAAAGCTTCAACGATTAAAGTTTGTCCTCGGATTTTTGTCCCATTGTTCAGGACACGTCAATGGGCTACCGGAAAGACCGAATCGGAGCGTGGCGCGGTGAAATCGCGTTCTCTCGAATTAGCCGGCGTGTCGTTTATTTGTCGACTTCGATCGCGAACGCGGAAAGTGCAAGATGCAGATCGTTCTCGCGCGAGAACGAGAGGGAAAGCGAGGAGAGCGAGAACTCTTCTCGTTGGTTCCCAAGGTCAGCCGGACATCGACATCGTTTTCCAGTTCGGGGGGAACCACGTCCTTTCTTCTCTCTCGACTCCTCCATCCGCTCGACTAGAGCAGCAACCAACGCGACGTTTGAAGCGTCAACCGAGAAGACAACGGTACGTTTCGTGTGTTGTTAACGATTTCGAGCTCAACCACGCGTACCGTTTTTTGAACAAGTGATACGAACAAGCGCGCGCACGTGCGTATGTACGTAACTCTATCAAGACGCGAGACCGAGAGAAAAGAACAAGTCGGCTCGAAGAACAATACGTGCAGACGGTTGTTTGCTGCGTAATTAAAAAGACGAGCTCGTTAGACGCGGTAGCAGGGTATCTTTCTACACCTTTTTTACATGTGCAATTTGTTATTCCGTGCGTTTCGTTTAAACGACGCGCGGGCTTCCCGGTCCCTCCTCCCATCGTTCGATCAGCGAGGAAGAAACGTTCTCGAATCCTCTCGAAACCAAGGCAACAGTACGTCATTACTCGCACTTTTGACGCACCACTAATGTTGGGCAGGCGAAAATATTTAACGTTTCAAAATACTCGGTACTGCGCTTAGTATGGTTTCGAGGTTACTGTTGTTCTTAGCTGTAACATCACCAACGTCGACAGGCTTATAAGTCGAAAAACTTCCACTTTGTGCGTTGTCTTGAAAAATGACTACGTTCGATAATATATACGTTCGTGAAATACAATATTTATAACTCGACCTTTCCTTATCGCCGCGACTAGCGATAATTCGTGTCAGAAAAGTATTCGCAACGTGAGTTGTAGACTCTTCAGAATTTCTGTCAACAGCGATATTGATTTCGATCGAACAGCAAATTTTATTTAAAAAAAAAAAAGAAGAAAGGAACTGATCGTCAAAACGTACGAGTGTAGTTACAAAATTTCCCTTCCTGCATTGTATCGATATTAAATCTCGCGAATTTTGTTTTGAAAAAAGATAAAATGGAACGATCGAATAACGAATTAACGCTACGTTTGTCAGTATTTTTAATTTCTTTGATATTTGAGTAACGCATTGATAAAATTTTTATTGTAATGCATTGCTATTATCAGCAGCAGCAGCTAATTTCCAAACTTGTCATCGAAATATACGAATTTAAACACACTTTGCTTCATTTGTACGAACATGAAACACGTAGGAACGTCGATAAATGTACGTTGCAAAAATACTTTCGGCTAAATGTGCTCATTTTCAATTATAATCTTACTCTGGAGGTGATTAACATATTCGATTATCATTGTAAAAAAGACCTGCTGCCTTACGTAAAGACAAAGCCCAGTGTATTATCGTTCGAAACACGGTGTGAATTGGAGACACCGGACAATGCTAATATTATTTATCACATCGCATTATTCCATGGCCACCGGACATTCATTATTCGAAACGCACATCGTTTCGATGAAACTAGAACTCCAAGTGAGATCGTTAACGAGGTTGAAGGAATTTCGAGTTTTAAGCTCTACAGCTGGATCGGACAAAAAGCACAAGGTTCCATCTAAAAAAAAAAAAAAAAAAAAAAAAAAAGAAAACGATCCATAAAATCAAACAATTTATCCTTTTTCGTAGATATTCTTTATTTCGACAAACGTCAACTCTGGCAAAGGGCGCCGCAGTTTGAAAAGCAAAAAATCTGAAGCGACTTTGACTCCGTTCTGGTGTCGATCAACGGACTAATTTGCGGATCGATCGGGAAATTCTCGTGGAAATCGCGGAAACGAACGCGCGCGAGTTTCCTCGAAACTGAACTCGGAAGCCTAGAATTCCAGGCGTCCCTTCTCGGAACGGAACGGAGAGCGAACAGAACGGTTTACACAATCGAGTTACTTAATAGGTTATGAAAATTCGTGAAGGCGCAACAACGGTAGTTACCGTCAACCAGAGCGTGTTCTCGATGGGCACGATGATCATTGAAGCCTGACACACCGCTACTTGTTACGCACCGAGAAATCTACGCAATCCGTAATTGAATTCTGTCAACAAAGTTCCAAAATCCAAACTCACGCGAGATTTAACCTTTAAATCTCTTTCCTTTCTCCTCTTTGTACTTTACACGTTCGATTCGAAATAACGTGCTGTCGCGTCTCGCGGAGGAGAATAGCCGGCGAGTGAAAAAACGCGCGAAAGTCGACGAAGCTTTTGGTTTTTTTTTTTTTTCGTGGATGAGTTGTGTAAATCTGATCGATTTATACCTGAGCACCAGCGATGCGGAGGAGAGTTACGTTGACGCCGGTGATGAGAGATACCCCGCGAGCAGCCGAGGATAGTCCCGTTGGTCTCCGTGCGCACCTGACACGACGAAGGTTCTGGCGTGACTGGCGTCGAAGGTAGCTCGACGAACGGTACTTACCTACCTGAGCAACCAGGTACACATTCAGCAGCGGGCGTAGAAGCCGATAGCATCGTGCATCGCCACCTCCTGTATATCCTCGAATATTCCTCGAAGCATATTTCTTGCACGCGCTCCACCACCAGTTGAATGAGAATTCGCGCGAAAGAGTCTTGCACTCTTGGCCACCTTTTCAACGATCGAAGAGCATAGCAAACGGAGAAAACGTGGGAGATGTCTTCTGGTGTCACCGCTGCGCGGTGAGTAGCGTGACTGGAAAGAAAATAATTCGTTGGAAAGTTATTTAAGAGTTTTTCTTTGTTGACTTTAACGTCATTTTTAACGTAATTAAAAAAAAAGAAGGAAAATTTGTAAAAGTTCGCAAGTATTTGAAACGATACAAAAACCGCATTAATTGTAGAAGACGAACACTACATTACAAAGTCGCAAGTGATACTGATAGATAATACGGTCAGTTTCGAAATTTGGGAGTATGATTTTGTTTGGTAAAATTGTTTTTACCGACGCTCGCAATCGGCACTGAATCTTAAAATTACTCGTCACGATCCCTCGTGTGAAATAAAACAGCTCCGTTCGAATTCCAGAGGATCGCCGGAATTATAAAGGGTTTCTGTATGTACGTACGTATATATAGGTCGATGGTCGACGAAACCGGCTCCGGATCGCCCTCTCTGGCTGCCAGTCGTTGACCCCGAGACGAAAATTTGGGAAATACGCGGGACAATTCGTCGGATTCAAAGTGCCAAGGTTAAGGCTCGTCTATCCACGAGATAGCTTCGCCTAACCGGTTCGAATAACCATGGCCAGCTGCCAGGATTTCGATGACCACTGTCTGTTCTTCACTTGGCATTCGACCGCATTCGATCTCTTAACACTCCAACTCGTCGCACGCACGTACAGCGGGCGTCAATTTGTTTCAACAATTGTGCAAATATTCTGTGTACTATGTTTTATTAAAAATCTCCTTGATTTCCGCACTTGTTCAAAAATCATCTCGAAGAGGTACCTTCACAGAGAACTAATTTTAAAATTCAGTACATCAGCCGATTAATATCAATATTTATATATTTTTGTAGATTGCTTGTCACAATAATTATTATTATTATTATTATAATTAATAATATACAATATAATTATTACCGTCAAAACGATTTACATTTTCTCGAACCAAACGTTTCATTACGTCGCGTTAAGCTCTTCTTCTCTCTGTTCAGTCACGAGGTAACACTAAAAATCAAAAAATGCGCTCAACAAACACGCTTTTCTCGTTTGATCCGCGTACGACAAACAAAACTCTCAGTCGCCAAACGCTTTATAAATTCCCTTAATAACCTTAGCCGGCGTGCATCTCTCGTGCATCTCCCGTGAATTTGAAAAAAGTCCGAGGGTCGAGCTGTCGACTCGAACAGCTGTCGAAGTAACGTTGTCGAGAAAAAAGAAAAAGAATACCGCGGCGTTTAGATACGCACGCGTGCTGCCAGGCTCGGGAAGAACACCGTTACGAGATCAGAATTCTTGTTTTCATCCACGTTTCGCTCGCTGAACTCCGATGTTCCTCAACGCGGAACGCTAGGATTTCGCAGTGGTGCGACTCGAACCGCTCGGATTTCTGCGATGTCGATGTTTTTCATCTCTTTCTGGTCGAATTTGAAACCGCTGTCCTTCGTCTTTGAACTCCTCAAAGACGGCACAGCCTTTGAACGCTGAATTTCGCAGTATCAAATTGTTTTTCCATTTCTCGGCTCCTTTCGAGGACGATGCACAACTTGAACACTCTTCGCTCTGTTTTCATCTCCACCCCTCGAGTTTTAGACACACTCTGCAATATCGAAACATTTTCCCGCTGTTGTCGTCGTTCTTTCACGTTTCTTTGTCCCCCCCCCCCCTGGGAGGGACGTGTCACCGCGTCTGTGATATCACTCGCCGGCTCGTTAATAATCGATGGCGTCCAAGTACGAAAAAGTGGGCAAGACGTTCTACTCACCGTAATGCACGTTTCGTTCCGCGTCTCTGTATTTTTGTTACCGCGAGAATAACAGGCTTGTTGAGACTCGTGAATAAAAGATCAAAGAGGAGAACGTATGCACGTGAGTGGGCGTGACGCGTGCTCGCGTACGTCTGTCGCGATAAATCGAATTCGTCGAGCCGGGGTGGAAGCAAGACGAACAGCGGAGGAAAGTATCGTAGCGGAGGCTGGTTTGGAGAGATGCGCGAGAAGGATTCGATCGGGAGGCACGTTCGGGATTTCATGGTGCAGGAGACGGTGTTGAAAGTAGTCGGTATCTGGCCGACGAGAGACGGATCCTCCTTTGGTCGATGGATTTTCGCAGTGATGACGCAGGTCAGTTTGCAAAAACAGGATACAATAGCAATTTACGACAGTAAAGATTCATTGTCTGTCCTTTCCAATTTCTCTTTTAACAGAGTTACTGCAGAGAGAATTGTGTCTTCTCTGGTAGAATTTACACTCTGACACACAATGGATACTACAGTTATAGAAGTGGTAACACTACATAGTAGGACTGTAGTAGAATCTGAATTTTAATAAATAACTACTCCTTTTTTTTCTTAACATTCATGCATAATTGTAAGAAACAGTTTTTGCGCATGTATAATTGAAATGATATAAATGAGATTTGATTGTAATCATTCTGTCCTGTCTAATAGACGCTCAAAAATCAAGTATCTAAATATAAAAACACAAAAGATAGTATTACAGATTATATACTTATTGCTCTATTTAAGTTAGGTTACAGCACACAGTTATACTTGTTTCAAAACTAAGCAGCCAATATACAGTTACACGTTAACTGGCACGAAATGAAACAATCTTTCTGTTTTACCTGATACTACAAAACACAATATTCAAAATATAAAATTAAATTAAAATACAATATTTAGAATTTAAAATTAAATTTAAAATACAGTATTTAAAATTTGGAAATGGAATGTTTAAAAAGTTGGAAAATACAATATTTAAAATTCAAAATTAACAACAATGTTGGAATTAAATTCAAATACAATATATAAAATTTGGAAATGGAATGTTTAAAAAGTTGGAAAATACAACATTTGAAATTTAAAATTGACAACAAAGTTGGAATTAAATTCAAATACAGTATTTAAAATTTAAAATTAACAACAATGTTGGAATTAAATTCAAATGCAATATTTAAAATTTAAAATTAACCACAAAGTTGGAAGAATTAACGTCAAAGTTTCCCTTTTTCAATTCGCCCAAGCCTGGTAAGAGAGTCGTTGAACGTTAAAAATCGGCAAGATCTTCCGTAATTAGATCAGTACTATCTGCAGCCTGTCTCTGGAGGTTTATCGACACTGTCTCGACGTCGACGACACGATGGATGCGTTCGTCATGGACCTCTCCTCCGTCGTCAGTCTCGCGAAACTACTGATGATGCGCTGGAACTCGAGGCACGCTTACACACTTGTGAATTCGGTTGCAACAGACTGGTCAGTCGTTGAGGATTCTCGTCACGAGGACGTTATGACGAAGTACTTTAAGAAAGGGCGAATCGTTTCGCTGATGATACTGTACCTGGGTTATGCTTCTGGACTGTCCTTCATCGTCAAAGCCTTACCTCTCGGAGACATCCTTCCGTCTTTGAAGGTACGATTGAATTCACTGTTGGAAAAAACATGATTAAGACAGAGATGGAGAAACATTTGAGATTCAAAAATTCTACAAAATGCGATATTGGAAATTGGATAAAAATCCGTAGTCTGATTTTATTTATATTTCTACATCCTGTTATAATCCACGAGCCTTTATTTTATATTTATTATCACCGATGTGCATTATGCGCATTCTATATGTTTTTGTGCCACAGAAAAATTGTTTCCTGCAGCTATCTTCTCAAACAGTTTATGTTTGTAAAAGTTCGTGCCGATTTAATTGAATTTAATATTTAATAAATATGTGCCTTCAAAATCGGCACAAACTTTCCGGGCAACCCAATAAATTCGCATAATAGGAGCTTACGTTCAGATAAGTGAATTCTGTCGGCAAAAGTTCGGTTAATCGGTTTCGTTGAACGTAGTTTGTACAAACCAAGTTCCACTCGTAATTACTCTCGCAACGCGCGTGCCCCGAAATCAAACTTTGCTCTGCTCCAGACGTCGCGAAACACGGCGAATTCATCGGCGAGTCTGAAGAGTTCCTTGAAATTGAATTACTTTCTGGCAACCTACTGCGTGTTCGGGTCGCTGCCGTTGCTCCATCGCGTTTGCGTGCTGGTGTTGCAAGCGACGCACATCTTCGTCAACGCCGTCGCTCACTGCGCCAACGACGGGTTGTTCTTCAGTTTGACGATGCACCTCTGCGGCCAGTTCGAGATTCTCAAGATGAATTTTGCCAAGTTGGAGATCGGGGAGCCCGATGGTTGCGAGAGAAAGCTGCGAATTCTCGTGAAACGACACTGCCAGCTCGCGGTGTTGGCTAACGATCTCGAGCAGACTTTCAACATGATCGTATTGATACAGCTGCTGATGAGCGCGTTACTGATTTGCGTGGAAGGTAAAAATGTATTATTTTTAAATATACTTGCTCCTTTTAACGACGTTACTTGACGTTTTAAACATCACTTTGGTACTTTTTACATTTATCTATCTATGTTTCGCGAACATTTAGGTGTTTTAGAAGAAGAAAAGTGGAGATGATTAAGATTATTCTATTTGCGCAATTCAAACTTCTTGTTGAATATAATATTGATTTATCATTTACTTGAACGTTTCCATCATCACTTTTCAACAATTCAATAATCGTACGATCAAATGAAATATCGACAATTACTTTTGATACGTGAAATTTACAGCGCGAGATATAGTTTGATTTTTCTAAGCCGCGTCAAACCAAAATCACCTGAAACAATACCTAAAAAAATTTTGTCAATTTTAAATCAAACTTTTATCCCGGTAGAAAGTGGTGTTTTTCGGCCCACCTTGTATAATTGCACGACCAATGCATTACCTGGATCATCGCCTCGTGTATTGTATTCAAAACCAGGTTTCGTGTTCCTGGCCTGCCTGGGGACGAGAGACAACGTCGGCGCACTGAAAAGCGTGGTCCTGATGGTGACGCTGCTCATCCAGTTGTACCTCTACGCCTACGCGGGCGACGCTCTCGAGTCCCGAGCCGAAGAAATCGCGCGGGCCGTCTATCAGTCGCTCTGGTACGAATCTCGAGGACGCGCGGCGAGGGACCTGGTGTTGATAATCAATCGTGGAAACTCGTCGTGCCATTTGACAGCCGGGAAATTCCTCTCGATGAACATATTCACTTTCAAAGAGATACTGAAGACGTCCGCCTCCTATCTGTCCGTCCTGAAAGTAATGATGGACACGTGATGGACGCGTCTCGGTACGTCTCTCCTGCGACAATGGCGGCATTACTCGACGAGGAACAGCAACGAAATATTCTCTTGCGTAGATCGACTCGAAACTTTCACAAACATACCCACGCACGGAGCATGCTACGACACGTATCGAACGAGAGCTTGCAATCGTTTGGATCAATGTACGCGCGAATAAAGAAGACATTCTCCAGAGTGCAATTCCCTTTTCGCTCCAACTCGAAATAATCGACCGCAACTTTGGACGTTCTTTCAGTTCTTCCGCTTTTTTCTTCGCGAAGAAAAAAGGTATCTTCTTGCCGTAAGAAAATGTGTCCCGTTCCTTGCCTCCTTATGAAAGTTGAATACTCTTTCGAAAGCGCGGATCAATTTTCGAAACGGAGGATCTAGCTTAAGAATTTATCTGCGAAAGTTGCGGCTGTGGCAGACGCGACGCGGCGTTACCCGCGTGGAGGTATGACAATGAGGCATACTCGCGCACGAAGCAACCCCCCACCATTGGGACTTTCTTCCTGGTAATATGCACAGTTGACGCGGATACGATAAGCGGCTGGATAGTCGAGCGATTATGGTTGAATAAATGATGAATGGAGAAAAGAAAAGTGCAATTGGTTGTTGCGCGGGCAGAAAGGAAGGGAAAGTATCCGCGATCGCAGGTGGAATCGCTGGTCGAATCGCTTCGTCTCACAAAGATGAAGAGTTTGCCGTCGTTGAGCAAAGATTTCGTTTATGCGATGGCTCCGTTCAAGATCCTGTCGTGGCCGATGGGTACCTGGCCCCTTCAGAATTACGATATCTTCTCCTTTATGCGTACTGCAATTTCGCTTATATTTCTGGTACGAGTCTCTCGTCGTTGTGCCGTGTTTCGCGAAATTAACACGTTCGCTACGCTTGTGTCTACTCAATCGGGTACTTCTTTCTGTAGATTCTCGACGAAAGGTCGAGTTAAACGTGACTTTTTTCTTTTTCCAACTTACAACTAATCATGTACTAATCAGTTACAAGTGTGCTACGATCCATCGGAAATCATTCTTCTTGAGTGGCACGTTAAATTTATAAATATGCGAGACATCAAAATCATTTTAAACGTGGACAAAATTAATCACGATAATAATTTTCTCTCGTTCGTAGCTTAACGACAAATGAACTCTTTGAACAACAAAACAATTTTCTTTCATTGTACATTGATTTCTAAGATTTTATAAAAACACAGGAAACAAAATGTGACTCAAATTACAGTAACGAACGTAATTGTTAAATACATGTTCCAGATCTCAAATTGATTAGCTCCATTTTGTGTGTTCTATTCGGTTGTACATTAATGTTCGAGATTGTGCGAATGACAATAACCTTGAAAAAAAGAACAATGCTTCATATCGTTCCGTCACATGTTTCAACTTCCCAATTTATGGAGTTAATCAATGTGGTTTCCAAGTGGTTCAAACAAGTTCGTTCTTTTATAGTTGTCAATGATTGCAATCCTGCAAACGGAGTTCTATTTTGACAGTAGCAACGCCGAGAAGAATCTCGATATCATAGTGTTAACTGCCTGCGGCAGTTTAGCCATTACGAAGGTGACGAGCTATCGTATTTGGCCGACGGGTTTTATTTATAATTTTACCTCGGCCGTCAGGGACTACAACGAACTCAGAGACGAGGAGAAGCGAGCAATAGTTCGAAGGCATGCCTACATGGGCCGAATGGCGTGTATCTTCACGATGGCTGGCGCGTATGCCAGTGCGACACTTATAATGGCTGTGCCTGTACTCGTTGGAGAGAAGCTGGAAATTATAGTTAACGCGACGGAGGAAAAGACACTGAAGTACCCTATACCTAGTAAATATGTAATGGCGTTTATACGAATGCCGGATTGCTTGTACTCTGTAGTCTTTATCACAGAGTATTTCATGATGATAGTCACGTGCACCGGGAATACAGGTAATAAATAGCCAAATGGATCAGTCAGACGCTTGCTGAGCAACTCCATAAATTTCAATGCGGATCGAGAAACAATAACTACAAACATTATCCGTGTCAGCAGTTATTCGTTCACTTTGGAGTAAAGTTGGAGATTTATTCATTTTTCGGCTAAGTTTAAAGCACAATGCTATCTTTTTGTACTCAGAATCAGGTCACAAACCCAAGGAATCTCAGCTTCCACAAAACATGGCTTTACTGCACTTAATTCAGCGTGTGTCTTTGCATTTACTGCGTCCAGTATGATTCGTCTCACCTCAGAAGCCCCAGAAGCAACTGTTCTGACTAGAAATGAAGACGACCAAATCAACCAATCGCTAATTTTCGTTGCATTAGCGTTGCACCTGAAGAGGCCCGATTTCAATTTAAAATCACTTTCAGCGATAAAATATATTACGAATTGAAAATTCTACAGAAAATGGAGTTGATCGGTATTAGCCTCGAAAAGTTTAAATATTGCCATTTATCGAGAGCGGTTTTCTAAATCTTTCTTCTTTGTTTCAAAACATCGATCATCAGGCAGCGACGTGTTATTCTTCGGTATCAGTTTCCACGTGTGCGGTCAGATAGAGATCCTGAAGCTAGAATTTAGTAAGTTGGCCAGTAAGCACGAAAAGACAATGGGACACTTGGTTGCGTTAGTCAGGAGGCACATTGACTTACTCAATCTGATCAAGATACTGAACGAGACGATTAGCCCTGTCTTGGTCGTGCAGTTGTTCTTGAGCTGTGTACTTATTTGCGCAAGTGGTAAACATCTCGCTAATAATAAAGACTTTGACACGTGAAGCTGGAATAAAATTATCGATACGTGGGAATGATTCGCACTTGTTTTCAGGATTCCAGTTCATTCTCGCTTTAAGCATCGGAAACATCGTCATGATCTCGAAAACGTTTATATTGATAAACACTTTGTTGCTGCAATTGTTCGTGTACAGTTACGTGGGCGAATATTTGAAGCGTCGAATGGAAGGCATCGGTAACTCGGTGTACTTCTGCAGGTGGTACGATATACCGAGAAACGTGGTGAAAGACATAATTTACGTGATCATGAAGGCTCAGGATCCAGTTTTCTTAAAGGCTGGGAAATTCTTCGTCATTAATCTCGAAACGTACATGTCTATCGTCAAATCTTCGATGTCGTATCTTTCAGTTCTTCGAGTAATGATAAATACGTGAAATTCTGTACAACATAGGAAGCTATATCGATCTAATAAAGTAAAGTAACATAGTAACGTATTATATGCTTTTGATGACTGATTCGGTTTCGTTTCAAACGTTCGAATCGCTCGAAACGCTTGAATCGAAGCTGCGCAGTAGATCGTCTCGGTAGATTGTTACGTGTACTGTAGAATCTATCCATGGTATAGTATAGTCAGTAATTCGTGCAACGATCGTCAGATGGCGTCGCAGTGTCCATCGTGTATCACGCTGCGGCCACACGTCAGAAACATTTGAAACATTCTATATTTAAATATAGAATGTGGTTTGACTATTTATTAGAGTCGCGATGTTTACGCGATACTACGCGAGAATGCGTTGTCGATATCGTTTCGTGATAGATTGACCGTATGTCGAACGAACGTCCTTAACCTTAAAAGAGGGTTAATGTTTTCATTCAACGGAAACGTGTACCTGTGCGAAAGAATTGTTCACAGAAAATGTCACATCGTCTGAGTAACAAACAGAAATTGAAGTCGCTTTTACAGGTGACCACCACCGCCACTATGTTTTACGGTGGCTTTTGCATTTATCAGGGCGACGAGAACTTTTACAATAAATTTGTCATGCCGCTTGCACGGTTGGCGAATCCTGAGGTTGCGCACAACGCAGCGGTGCAGGTACTGAAGTGGGGCCTTTTATCCACGAAAGATGCAGACGATCCAGCTTCTCTAAATGTCGACGTTTGGGGCATAAAGTTTAAGAATCCGGTAGGAATGGCAGCTGGTTTTGACAAACAAGGAGAAGCTGTAGCTGGCTTGCACAAAATAGGATTTAGCTTTGTAGAAATAGGCGAGTACTACTATTGACGAATCATGAGTATGGATGATGGATCATAGATTAATATTGTATCTTCATCGCAGGATCAGTTACACCAAAGCCTCAGCTTGGCAACTTGAAACCAAGACTGTTCAGGTTGTTGGAAGACAATGCCGTTGTCAATCGATATGGCTTCAACAGCGAGGGCCACGACATTGTGTGGGAACGTTTGCAAAAGCTCAAGAAGGATCAGAATTTCAACGGCATTGTCGGGGTCAATTTAGGTAAAAACAAAATGTCAGAAGATGCCGCGCAGGATTACATAGATGGCATTAGGAAATTTGCAGACGTGGCAGATTACTTTGTAATCAACGTATCTAGCCCCAATACACCTGGACTGAGAATGTTGCAGAACAAGCGTGATTTGGAGGACCTGTTGACAAAAATAAACAACGTCAGACAATCTATACAAAGCAGACAGCCATTGCTGTTGAAACTGGCTCCAGATTTATCAGATTCTGAAAAGCAGGACATTGCAGACGTAATAGTTAAGAAAAAGTCGAAAGTAGACGGTCTGATATTATGCAATACCACAGTTACGCGTAATAATTTAACAAGCCCTCTCAAGGAGGAACCCGGGGGACTCAGCGGAGCTCCTTTGGCCGACATGTCCACTGCGATGATCTCAGATATGTACAAACGAACGCACGGTACCATTCCTATCATTGGAGTCGGTGGAATATTTACGGGAGCGGACGCTTACGACAAAATTAAAGCTGGCGCTTCTCTGGTACAAGTTTACACGTCGTTTACGTATCGAGGGCCACCAGTTGTAGGAAAGATTAAACGAGAATTGGACGATATGTTGAAAAAGGACGGCCTGAAGTCTCTTAAAGACGCGGTGGGAAAAGATGCCAATATCAGATGAACGGTTTTATCTAGTTACCTAGTTAATTTTTGTAACGTTAAAACAGTGTATCAGATATATGTACATTTTATACGACTGACCATATTGTTTTAAAGATGTTTTCAATCGTTGCAGTTCTCATTTTAAACATTGTGTGTATACCCCAGGTACATAACATTGGCAATAAAGCAACGTCCACGATGAAACATTCACAACGGCTGACGTTCTTTGCGTAACATTTATTGAAGTAACTGAGTTATACAAACATCTCTATTTGAATCCGTGTGTTTTGTACAATTATTCAGTACATCTATTTAAAAGCATTAAAATACGTCTGCGGTACCTGACACGTTACAACTAACACATTTCATTCTGCAGCCTGCGGTCAGGTCTCACGTACACTATGGTTAATACTCGCTGGTAATGTCTTCTTTGCATGACTTACGATTAAACAATGTTGAGGCACTTGGAAATAGTTTTTCTTTTTTTTTTTTCTTTTTTATCTCATTAGTTGAAAATCACGAATAAATAACGATAAAGTGATTATATAAATCGTTGCGACGACTATCTACGATTATCTCTCTAATGTACATTTTTCTACTCACAGTTACTCTTTAAAATCAACGTTTGGTGTACCATTGTTTCTAACAGTTCGCTCTAACTCTCGCTACACAATGACAATTAACGTAAATACGAATCGTGTAGCTTTAAATAATTAGCATAATCACTGGAAGCTAGAAGCAACGGAAGATCGATGAAGAATAGATCGTTGTCAGGTTGATAGGCAATTCTTACGCGTTATTACATTTTCAGGTACACAGTTACGATAACATGCGAGATGCCTCGATGTTAAACGTTAATGCAGACCAAGATTTCCTCCCAGACCCTGTTCTTTCCTCCACTGGGCTAATCGTATAGCGTACCAAGCCTAGAACATGTAACGTACACGTCAAATTGTGATTTCTCTTATTTGACAGCATTATCAAAATACAGTAGAACTTCAGGTGATGTTTTTTCAATATTAAACTTTATTATAATAGTTGCATTCTTTTCCCTATTGTTGTTCAAATACTGCTAAATAATTATTGTCTTGATTTACCCCGAAAAATTATAAAAACTATAAAGTGTACTTACAATAAGTGTACTTGAAATAAGTGTGTAAGCTACTTGTTAATTTTTATCAACACTCTTACGGCTAATATTCGTGCCTGTATCAGTAACAAATATTCCATACGGAACGTTCAAATGATGAAATGTTAAGATAATTAAGATGGGAAGCTCTATTGTATCTCTCTTTCGGAAGGTAAATGAATGACAAAGACCTCGACGTCGGATTCGGAAAGTCCAGTTTCGGCTGCCAAAAGGACGACATCCGCCGTGTGAGGTGCCCTCGGCCATCTGTTGAACTGTTCTTGGAGAACAGCCTCTTGATCGGTCGTCAGGCGAATCACTCGAATGTCAGATCCTCTGCTGGGATACTGTGGCGAGGCAGATCGCAGCATCTTATCTGCAAAGAGAAGGAAAGATCATCGATGCAAAACACGCAATTCGACGCAAGGTCGCCGAGATGACCTTTGTTTAAGAGAAAAAACTCGCGACAAAAGAAGCGCGAATCGGCGCGACGCGTCGTGAATATGCATCTAGGTCTCATCGAATATTCCCTTTTATGGAGAACAAACAGATGGCGATAGACCATAAAAGCACGAGAACCGACTTCTTGTCTGAAATTGACTTTCGTTACGTAACTCGCGCGCCTCGCATTATCACCAGCTCGCAAGTTGTGTTGCGGAGGCGTGGTAATCGTAATAGTTGTATAATAAACTGCCGATATTACATAAACGCGCCTTTGTTGTTTCCTATCTGTCGTACCATTATGGTATAAGAACGCGCGAATTGCTTATTAATCGTGCGTTCGTAATAAGCCTTTTAGCAGGATGATCTCTCTGTAATTGCGAAATTAAAAATCAACCCTTGAGAGCTACTGTGTGCACTAAAAAAATAGGAAGGATCGACTCGCGAAGCATCGTTTATATTTCTTTAGCCTAAGCTACGTTATGTATACTTTCGTAGTGACAATTTCCATTGTTTTAGACATAATTCTCCAAAGAGAAGAACTTGTAGGATGATCCAATATTCAAAATTTGAAAATACAGAAACGTCGCAATGATTGTACTAATGCATAAAAATCCGCAATCTAACAATAACATTTAACAAGTAATTTACTGCGTCTGATAGTACACTTAATAGATAAATTAATCATTTTACAAATCCCTTCGCGAGAATACGAATTTGTACAAATACGTAACAAGTTAACTCGTTTCTTTTTCTTTTCGTTAACAGGTTAACAGGTTAAAAAGGTTAAAAAGTTTTGGAACAACACGGTCTCTGGTTAAATTCAGCGCGATCCCCGCTGCGACGAGATTCAACAACTGTGAAATCCACATGTTGGGAGGACGGAACGAGCAACGAGAATAGCGTGACATTGACCCAACGTCAGGGGCGACTCTGCTTTTGGATACATTTCAAAACTCGATTACACGGGAACAGGAATAACAAGAATCAGGTCGTATTGTCCCTTCTCCGACGAATATTTCGTTTCGTTCCAACATCTTCTCACGATTTCTCTCTTTTTTTTTTTTTTTCATAGATGCAATCTTTTTTCAAACGAAAAGAAGTGAGAGAAATCACGCTCGTCGCCAAATATGCGACAGTCGTTTGTGTACACAGCTGTTTCCTCGGTGGGTTAAAACGGTAGAAGAGAAGAAGACGAAAATATCGATTGGATAAAATTAAATTAAATGGTACATAAATGTCTGCTCTGGAAATGAAGGTTTTTTTAAAAATGTCGGAATCATTTTTCTTTTTTTGAACTCCTTTTTCTTACTCCAAGCGTAAAGTATTTAAACTTGTATTTAAAAATTATTGGTTTTATTTTGTGAGATTTACAGTGTGAAAGAAAGAGTGGTGAAAATTAAAAGAGTATGAAAAATGTATGATTCAATTTAAAAAAAAAGAAATACAGAGACGATGTTAAAATCTCAAAACACTTCATTTTCAGACGAAATTACTCAAATTACTTGCCGCGTTATTTGGATCGTTTTCGACCCAAAATTCTTATCGTCTGTCATCGAAAAGTTTCTCAAGTTTGAAATCGTTGTTGAATTCCTGCTTCGTATCAATTTACTCGCGACATTAGCGCAAACTAGTAAAAGCTCGAATAACGATTCAATTTGTCAGACAAAGTTCGTTCGTCTAATGGCGTTCTTCCATCTCCTGTCATTTCAAAATTACGAGTTGACCGAGTTGAACTATACCGAAACGACACGCTCGTTCGATCACTTACTCGGTTCGGTGAATCTGACCCTGTGCGTGGTTTTCTTCGGGACGTTGCAATCCGGCGGGTAAACGGTGCTTTTCTCGCACAGATAGCACTTCCTTTCGTAAAAGTAGGACTGAAGCGTCCTCGGCGCGCTCATCTTCGCGAGGCGGATGTCGTTCCAGCCGATAAACGATAAACGAACGAACGAACGTTCCTGCGCGCGGTTCACGCGCGACTGATTCCTACCTGCCTTTGTCGCAATTGATTTTACTCGCGTAGCGAGATATAAAAATGTAAATGGGATGCACAGACGTAGGAGAGGCTCAGCCTTGATAGGATGCGCCGATCTAACGAAAGCAGAGTGCCTTGCCAAAACGGTTAATTATACCGATTCTGCTTCCGGTTCTGAATCACGGCCCATTAAGCCGCGAGGTGTACTCGGCCGCTTCTTTGACGAATCAGCTCGTTCTTCTTTATTCAAACCACCACCAGTTTGCCATTGAGTGACACAGTGAATGTATTAGTCGAGACAGACAGAGAATCGTTTCCCGTGTCATTGGGATCTTCTACGTACGTACATCACTTGTCGTCTTGCATCTTTTTAGCGACTTTGATTCCAAGTCGATCTTTCATTGCGAATTCAGCGCGTTTAATTCTCCTAACTGTAAGTCGACACAAACTTTTACAGCTCGAAGCGATATTATTTATAGCGATAGCGTGGAAAAATTCAGCGGAATATCGATTGGACAGTTTCTTTTCTACAATTAGCAATGATCACTTCCTTTCCAACTTTCAGTGATCTTTTGGACTCTTCCAGCGTGTTGAAAAATTAATTTTGCGCATGTACAATGGAAATACGAGAGGAACCAGCGTACGATTCCTCTTTAATTCCATCAGCTGAGCTGATGCAACGAAACTTCGCAGTAACGATTCTCCGATTGTTCGAAACGACGCATGCACGTTGGAGCTTTCATTTCGCGATCGCGTTTTCCTACGTGCAAGTAGTTACAGGTCGAGCGGTACCAAAGTCGGTACTTTCTCTTTTAGATCAGGCGATCCTGTTCTCCGAAGAGAGTGAACCGAGCCGCGATCCGCCGATGTTGACAAGCCGCGGCAGGGACGATTTCGCGTTCAAAAGGCGTGCCGTGACATTTCAGTGTGTCGCGTATTTGTTGTTTCGCGGCGCGTAGGCGGCGAGTAAAACGCCTTGAGCCGCATGTTTGTGGAGCAGAGCTCGGTGGAATGTTAAACTTGACCCAGAGAGATCGGATCGCGACGTGCCGAAGCAAACAGGCGCGATCGGGGACTGTTCGAGACGATTGAAAAATCAGAGACGTTCAACTCGGCCTCATTATATATTATGATTATATAATACAATTGAAAATGTTTGTAAAAATTACGAGACGTTCACTGTAATATATACTCAGTGGTGAGAAAATTACCGTGCCATGGATGCGAATTCTCTTAAACATATATGTTTTCAGATGCACGTAATATCGTCATTTGAAATGTTTCTACATTGCGTGTTCGAATGCATCCAGGCTGCAAAGGTATCAAGCACTGACGTCAAGCAAACTATTTTTTATTTTACAATCTTCGCTGAAAAGTATAAATATCTCGACATCGATCGCAACTGCTGCCTTCTTTTATAATTTTTTTTATAAACCTTTCTTTTATTTCTTCTTTTCACATTTGACGATGAATCAAATGGAAAAATGGAAATTCTGCCGGACGAAAAATACAAGGCTGAAGGTAGAAATTGGCCATTTTTTAAAATGTTTTACTCCATTTGGAACAGTCGATGCTGAAAGTGATTCCATTATGCACCGACGTTTATTAACTTAATGGACTGTTGCAATCTCTGAAATACACGTTCTAAATTTCGTCGAAAATTTTTTAAATATATTTTTACACAACACGCAATGCACTCGTAAAAAGTTCTATTCTAGGATAAATCAAATTCATTTTCACGAGTTACACTTTACAAGTTACAAATTAGTGTACAGAGGACTGTTCTCGATGTCTCGATACAATTCGCGTAATTTTCCAGGTGTGCAGTAAACAGGCAGGTCCTCTTCGGCAAACTGCAGGAAGTCTAGCAAATTTTCCTCAATTTCCTGCTGATACACCGAACCAGCGAATCTCGATTGGATGGTTTGACGATCATTGTCTTTTATCTGGAGATTCGTTGCACGATATTTGACAAGTTTCTCTTTGTCTCATAAAAATAGATTGCGAATATTTTCATTTTCAATTTCGCGCGACTTGTCGTGTGAAAAAAAAATGTGGGAAAGCCAATTGTACTAATTTTCCATATTGGTTCAAATTATATGAAAAGATCGACTTGCATAAAAATCCGCGGTCCATTTACGTAATAAATTCTTCACTCACCACGTTCCATTCGGATTTTATTAGTGCGCGAATGCAATCTTCAACCAAGGATTGGCCAGGAATTGCCTATCGCGAGAAAAAATTTATTCGGCTTTCGATTAGTCGAGTGGATTATTTTTATTTTTCCCGCTCTCACCGTTTTCGACAAGAGCGTAGCTCGATTCTCCACTCGAAGACACTCGAATCTGTCGTAGAAGATCGCCATGGCCCACGGTTCCCGGAAATACGCGTAAAAATCCGCGATCAGCGACTTCTGTCATGGTGAAATTATTCGAGATTGGTTGCTCGTAATTTCTACCCTTCGACAGTGCGGTTGATCTTATCCAAATTAAATGTTTTCAAACGAGAGTTAGCATCACATCAGACAGCAAAAAAAATCTTTTTAAATAAAAATGTGATGACGACAGTGCAATCTAACAATTCCTCTCAGCTCCTATTTCTGTTCCAAAATAGAAAACAGATTTAATATGAGTTTGTTCAAAAAAATGCAAGAAATCTGAAGATTAATATCTCGTCACACTGTCAAAGGGTTAACCAGAAATACACTGCAAACTGAGAGGAGTTTACTTCAAAGCGTGTCTTCAACTCGTTCAGCAAGCTTTCGTGCTTCCCATACAGCGCGATCATATGATGAACCTCGATATTCTAAGATGCCAAACAGGTCGTCACGCTAATTATTAATATATCAAAAGAATTGTGCCTCTTTACCTGTTTGGTGAAACACGTTACTGTCTCTATTACGTCGAATCGATTCAGTCGTATGCGAAAGTAACCAACGTCCGACGTGCACGATCCAGTTACCAGCACTTGACCCTAAACGCAATCGTTGGAACAAATTTCGTCGCGAAACTTCAAGGTGAGGCCACGGCGAACACTCACGTAAATGTTGTAATGAATCGCGAGCCGTCGCATCGTGTGTTTCCCAGGCTTGGAAACGTAAAGATAGCGATAACCACCGGGCAAAGTACAGGCCACCACTCTTGGTGTTCGAAACACGGGTATCGTTGCGTCTTTCTCGCGTTCGGACGCTTCCTCCGGTATCTTAACGCCTCGATGTTCGTTTTCGACGATCGATCGAACAATCCCCGCCAACTGTCAAACGTCGACGTTTTTTAATATATATATTAATTTACATAAAATTTACATGCCAAATATTAAACTTAATTTAATAAAATAAAGATTTATCATTGAACGAATAACTCGCGACTTGTGAATTTACCGATACGTAAAGAGAAATTTCTTCTACTAACTTTCTCGCCTATCTCCGTGCTATTGAAATGCGCGTGTTGCCAGATTTCCGCGTAGAATCTTCTGCAGTACTTGGTTACAGTGCCAGCGGCGAAGATCGACGGATCGTTCGTTCTCAATTCCGTGTCTACGATTAACTGGCCGTCGAACATCAACCCAGACTTGCAGATCGCTGAAATCGATCGAACCGGTGAATCACGGTCGACGCGATCAACGCGATTATTGTCTCGTTCGCGTCGAGCATTGGCAGTCACCCAAGAATATCGTCATGTTGATGGTCTTCTCGCGAAAATTTACCAGGGCGTCGCATTCCAGCGTTTTCAGCTTGCCCCTCAAACGGACGACGACCGTTTCGATCATTCTTCCATCCAACGAGTCTCTTAGGTTCCAATCGGTCAATTCCCATCCCACGAGTATCTTGACGTTGCTCCTTGAAATCGACCTCATCACCTCCGCGTACACCTTGAACGCATCGATGAGCGTTTCTTCAGAGACGAGTTGCGAATTTTAACAAACAACAGTTGATACGTGCTGATTTTTAAATTCGCGAAATTTTTGAATAACTTGGTGATCCGAGAGAAAGTTATTGCGTCCAAGAAAAATACTATTTAAAAATTTATTTACATTTAACGAAAAACATTAGAAACGAACGCCTTCAGATAAGATACAAAAATAATTTAAAAGGTAAATTTTTGTCTGAAACGTAGAACTTGTATCGGAGAAGTCTAAAAAAATTTCTACGAGGAAAAGGAGACGTTTTTTTTTTATACTTCGCAGTTATTGAAGAAGGCGCTGTCATGATTTTCACATTCTTGCAACGGCGGCTGGATCAGCGTGATCCAAGAGCCCTCTATCCCAAAGTCGAGCAGTCCTTGAAGGGCGCAGTAGCAATCGATATTGTGCCCGTAAATAATAATTCTCTCTGGAAAGATACACGTTGCGTGTCAGTTCTTCAATCTCCAATTTTCCCTGGAAACCTAATCTCGACGACCAACTTTCGCGTTTTAAATTGCCCGTCAGCTTGTTGATCTTCTCCAGGCAGATAGCTGCTTCTGCATCGTCATTGACAGTCAAACAATTCCAAGGTGTTTCGTGTTCCAAAAATTCTCTGCGCAAAGAGAGAGATTATCGTCGTTGTTTGTTCTGCTTCGTAGAATTTTATTTGCTCGGTTTACCCTCTTCTTTGTTCCTCCAGCTCGTCTTGAAACTGAGGACGCTGGTACTGCATCCCGCAGGTGAGGATCAGATAATCGTACGTAACGTTCCCTTGATGCATCACTGTCACGTATTTTTCTTTCCTGTCGATCGCAGAGAGTGACTCGTTCGCAAAACATTTGAAATTCAAATCCGTTCAATCTCAACTGAACATTGAAGATTCATTGTAACGAAACACGATTGTCGTGATCGTGTTGATAAAGTTTGAAACATGCTCGAGATTTTGCACGTAGAAGGTGTAAGATGTTTATCTTGTGCATTCCTCGCTATGCTGAGATCACAAAAGTACTCGAGTTGAATCGATAAATTTCAATAGTTTAGAAATCATCCATTGCTACGTATTGAATTTTTGAACGAAATAAAAAAAACATTTTAAAGTTGCCGGTTCGATGTTAAATTTGGAAAATCTTACAAAAAGAATATATAATTTTTGATCTTCTAATTTTCAAAATAGAAATATAGTTATGCGTGTTATGTGTAATAATTTTAATTTAAAAACTTTTAATCTTATTTAGTCACTTTCAAAATTTACTGATACAATCGTGTATTAATAAAGTACTCACTCTAGTGTCAACACCAAACCGACGTGCGAAGCATAAAATTCCTGTCAGAGGCATTGCAGTAAGAAAATAGGAAAACTTTTAGCAATTTTACGAAGAGTAAAATTCAAATCTTCAAAAATACACCGTTCCATAATATACCATAAAATTACCATCAGAAATTATAAATTGGTCATTTGGACCACTTGGATAGAAAATTTTAACGAATTCTTGTAAAAGTTCCCGAGAAATGTTCAAATACTTGTATGCATCGTCACTGTAGATACGCAGGATGCATCGTTTCTTTCCTCGTACCTCTGGATCGATATCACCGTTCCATATACGAGATTAATCCACGAACGCGCGCCGGTCAGTCGACGATATTTTCGACAATATCGACCTTTGAAGGGTAGCAAACGCCCGCTCGTTTCATCCTCCTCTTCGAAAGGCAAACCGTTTGGCGATATCAGAGTGACGTTCGCGAATCGCACGAAGCTGTGTCTAAATTGAGAAACGAGAAAACGAGAGTAGAGCTTTTTTCTCCAAACTTCTTTAAACTACTTCGTTTTTTACCCAAAAGCAAGCTGCTCGACGAACGCAACGCCGCAGTCCGAGGCACCGACCACGACCACCTTCGAATCGACGATCGATCTCGGCATCATCGCGAGCCTCGGTGTCGTCATAAAAAGCGAAAACGGCTCGTTCTTCTGTTCTTCGGGCTCGTCGGTTTCCACGAAACCGTAATACTTGTATTCTATTCTTTTACGAGGTTTCACGGGAATCATGGAGTTCAAGCAGATCGTTAGGGGATGCGTACGAGTCTGAAACGTAGAAATTGTCCCTCGAGGGTGTAGCCATCGTGTGTGAATTTTAAATTTGAATTTCGACAAGTGTCGAAATAGCACCGTCATCGAGAGATCTTGGGACGGTTTTTTAGAACTATATCACTCTGTAAATAAATAACTATTGCATATTATGAAAGTAAATGTTAAATCAATCGATATTAATGAAACGCTGTAACAAACCGGTGACGGTACGATATCAGCGGTGATAACCGACGACGCCAAGTTTAAATTTATTTGCACGTACACCACACTCGCTGTTTCTATGATCACTGAAAGTGATTTTAGCGGTGCTTAACCCAGAAAATCGTGCACCGCTGATGCAACGAAAATTAGCGATTGGTTGATTTGGGTCACGTGATGGGTGGCGTTGTCTGATACTGAGCGATCGCGCCTGTAATTTGTTTTCTGTCGATTCAAACGTTTGCACATCAATCAAATTTTATGGCAAAAAAGTCTTTGTTTCCTAGTCAGAAACAAGTTGCTCCTGGCCTTGAAACAACGTTATTTAGATTTAAATAACAGAGATTTTAATTTGATTAAACCTCATCGCTGATCCCCGTCACAAAATAAAATCAAACATCTCGAATTTTCAAAAGCTAACGAAAAATTCACTCGTCGATTCGAAAATTTTGCTGAAAGAGAGAAGACGTCCCAAGACCTTTCGAACGAAAAGTGCCGTTTCCATCCGAGGGATGTTTTTACCAGTGCGCTCGACTCTTTTTCCGCGAGACGATAGTAAAGAACGATCATGCCGCTGAAACGGGAGATCTCGCGAAAGAAGTAGGGCAGATGAACGGAGAAAATTGGCATCAGGACGAAATGTAGAATACGCCCGTACGCGTCGCCGCGTATATTTTTCTCCGCGATGTAATCTTCCACGTGATAACGTCGCCTGACGTACGTGACTTCCTTCTCCGCGCTGATGCATTGAAATTCATTACGAGAAAAAAAAGAATTTCGCAAAGAATTCAGGATTTTATAACGATATATTTGCGAGCTCACCGAAGAATCGTTACGCCCACAATCGTGTCGTTCCATTGAAAGACGTAACACCGCGTTCCTGACGGATGCTCTTCTTCGTTCATCGCGACGTCAAAGTCCACTAAAACCTGTTTCGATTTTGGAACTCTTTGCAAAAGATCCTGCACGCCCTCCCTGTCGGAGAACTTGGCCTCTCTAATTCTTATCTCGCCCAGGAGAGCGGCACGGTGCGTCACGTACAAAGTCATCGGATAATCCTTGTTGCACTTCAACGGCACGCGCTGTGCATTGTCAAAAAGGAAGAATGGTTGAAAGAAGGTCTCCAATTGTTTTTAAACGTAAGTTAATTTATTCGTTGTTCGCTGTTTTGAAACCATTGGTTCGGATCTTCAAAGACTCGGGCAACCTCATCAGTAGACATATGTCACACATGCTCGTTGCAACTGATACATTCAAAACAGAAACACGAATTTGCATAAATATTCGTCCATTGCGTACCACGAAGTGTTCGAGAAGGGGGAGGAAAGCGTGAGAGAACGGCAAAAGTATCGCGCAGTAGTCCATCTCGGGGAAACACTCGAACGCAGCCTCGACGAAGTTCCTGCTCCAGCGACACTTCATTTCGTCCCTCATCGTGAAAATCTCCAGAGCGAACGCGTTAACGTCGCCGTGATAGACCGGCTGCGACGGGACGTCGATCTTGTCAAACACCAAATCTTCGAAGAACTCGCGAGACGCGACCACGGTTTTCTCTATTTTTTGGAAAAACGTGTCTCGTTTGACTTCGCCTTCTTTCTATCTCTCCTTCTTTTTATTCGAGAATTCAAACTCACGCGGAATTCTGAAAAACGAGTCCGCGAACGCGCTGCTCATCATTTTCAACTGATGGTAGTTGGATGGCGAATCGAGGAAAACCAGCATCGATGGATCGATCGATTCCTTCGTGGGTCGTTCGAATTCCGACAGTTGGTCGTTGGACGTCACGGTAGTTCCAGAAGTATTCGAGTCTGCGTCCTTGGAGGCTTCGATACTCCCTTCCGGTGAAAGTTTCTCGGAGAATCTAACACGGTGCGAAACGTATTCGACTTGAACGCGTCTAGCGGATAAATCTATCGAAAGCAAGACGGCTTCGAATATTTTCGTTCCAGAAGATTATTTTTCTTCTTTTTTTGTTTTCTCTATTACTTGCTCTTAGAGAGCTGCCTTTAAAAGAGACGAGACTACTTCTAAATTTCGACGAGATGACAAAGATAACAATTGCTACATACGCAAAAATTTAGAGCGTGCGAAGAAGTTATTTCGTGAAGAAATTTTATTAATATGCAAATTATACTCAAAGGTAAAAAAAAAAAAAAAAAAAAAAAAGAAAGAAAGAAAAAAAGAAAATGTAGGAAGAAATTTTCTTTGGTCAAAAAGTAAAGGATGCTTCAAAACTTTTGAGCAAAAGTACATACGATATTTATGAAATAAAAATATCGACGAATCAACAAACTGGAAAGACGACGCGAAAGAAAATATCAAGCTCGAAACCAAGGTGTCAAAAGTACTAACTCTTTCGTGAGTTCGTCGCGACGCGTTCTCGAGAAAATGGAGAAGAAAATCTCGCTGGCAGGTTGCGTGATTTCTTGGGGAAATTCGTCCATTTCGTGAGGTTTTCTGAGACCGTTGTACGGTGTTAACTCGAAATTCTCATTGAGGGTGTCCACGTCGATGTTGCTATTCAGAAACATCACGCCAGTGGCCAAACCTTCGTCGTCCTCGGAAACGATCAATCGTCGACGATTGTCAGGATGGCGGACTATCTCGCTGACGTAGAATTCCCCGTAGAATTCTTTCACGATACTCGTTTTCGCGTCGATGATCGTCACCACATCGTCGTTATCCTCTTCTCTGTCGCGCAGAAAGCGAAATTTAGATAGACAGATGAAATTACAGTGTGGTAACAGAAGATTTCTTACGTAAAAATAAATGGGAAAAAAAGAAAAAGAAAGACTTTACTCTACAAGACTTCAACTCGTTATATCCTCGCAATTGGAATAACAATTGGAACAATTAAACGATTATTTATTACTATTCCGTTTGGTCAGAATCAGATAAATTCGTCTTCCAAAAGTTTCCGATTACTGATTTTCTCACAAAGGGAAATGCAAGTTCTTCCATCTTTCTTTCCTTCCCGATTAACATAAAAGAGAAACAAACTCAACGAGGTCCTCGACTCACACAACGCGTCGAACTTTGAGCCTGGGATCTTCTAGGTGACGATTGGTCATGTAGATCGACTGCACGGAGGGCTTGTCGGTCAAGTGTCGATGCGGGATCTTGATCATCTGTTGTTCGAACACGTCCACGTCCGCTGGAAAATTACAACCACCTACGGTGGTCTTGAACCGCGTCGGCCGAGAGATCGATCTTTGGCTCACGTATAATAATCCGCGGAGGCATCACGAGGATCACGTGCTGCAAGTACGACGTGACGTCGAACAGTCCGGTCAGAAGGTCCGCGAAGAAACGGCCGGTGTATCGTCTGTCCCAGACGAGGATGTGCACGAACATCGAATTCCTCTCTGTCACATCTTCGGCCCTTTGTCCGATTCATCGATCACAGAAACACTTTAGCTTCTTTGTGGCGCACGTTTGCATTTGTATCATACGACGGATATTTATATACTTATACGCAAATGATGCAGATTTCGATGAGTTTGATTTGAAGAAAGATTCATTTCAGAAAGTGCACTTATATATATATGTTTTTTAAAATTCTGAAATTAACGCGATCGTGGAGAATTATTCGCTGGATAGCGTCGTAAATAGAAAATGATCGACGTCGGTAAGTCGATACCCCGAGATCCAACCGAATGAAATTTATACGAAACAGAGGTAGCGTAGTTTTCGTTACTTGTACAACGCGTACAACCAAGTCAGCCAATCGTCCGGAGCCACCGAGGGCACGTTCGGATAATTGCAAAGACACATGCCTGAAATGATTTCGCGCTTCTCGTTACGTTGCACCATCGACAGGCAGCTCGCCTCGCTGGAAATTAATATTTCCTGCTATCACGTTTCAAAACTGTCGGACGAATAGCTGCTCAACTCAATGAAATTTCCCAACCTTCTTTTCAAATTACGCACAACGGCTGGAATTTGTTTTAAATTGCGCGTAACAGCTACCCTTTCGGAATAACTGAAAAACTAAAAAATTCCACCGATCGCTTCGCATCCGCAAAAAGACATTTCTCAAAGTGCAGTTCCAACTTCGAGTGATTGCACTTCCATCCGGGTAACAAACTATTACGCGCAATGCGTGTTATTTTTAGAAAACGAATCGAGGTCCGCCGTGGCAGAAATTGAAAAGGTATTGATAACCAGAAATTGAAAGTTTTGCGATACTAAAAATAACCGCAGGTTGAGAATTTTTTCTTTTTTAGTTTCAAAGGATTTGGTACAAAATGCGTTCGAGGTCCACGTCGCCGAAAATTTCGTAGGTCTCCGGACGTATCAGTTGCTCGAGGTTAGGCAAATCGGCGTGCTCCATTTGCCTGACGCCGAAAATCTCCGACGCTGGATCCAAGATTCTCCTCCCGAGAAAATACGCTTCCGGGTCGCCCAGCCATATGTTCATTTTCCTCCTTTCGTAACCGATAGCGACGATAGTTCGACGATAGGCGAACCGAAATTCGATACTCGATCGTATTGTGAAATATTGCGTGACTATTTTCAGAATCAAAGCGAAGATCTTTGAGAGTCGTAGTCAGTTTTTCTTAATAAATTTATCACACGTTTTTTTAATCTACGTGCTTCTAGCGGCTATTTTTGAAATTAATCGAAAATTCGAATCCGACTTATTCAGTCAACAAATTTATCACTGGATCGACATTTCTTAATTTATCTGAGAAGAGAATTATTATATCATATTATATTGCATTAATGAAATATTAATCTCCTATAATGGAGAAAATCTATCGTAGAAAAAGCTTCGTAATTACGTTCACAATCGAAACTGAGGTTTGTGTAACGGGAGACGTCGTATCGATATCGGCGCTAATCGAGAAGGGAACCGATCGAGATCGCTACATGCTGCGCAAAAAATGGTAATAACGAAACTGCTCGAACGACTTAAACGGAGGGCCCGGAGTAATTGCTTCGCGTTCCTTTATTTCTTCTCTCGAGCGTTAAACACCGTCCACAACGTGCTGTTCAGCAATCAGTCTCGAAGCGGAAGCGCTTCGCACTTCCGCAGGTACCGAGAAAACTGTCCGAGGTAGAATTGTTTTCTTTCTCGCGGTCTGCCGCAACACGCATCGCGGAAGCTATTTACGCCGCGGTTAGCGCTGGCACGCGCGAGTCTTTTCCACCCAGAGCAAAGTTTTCCAATTCTTCGAGCTTCGCCAACCGACTCGCGAGAGGTTTGCAAATAAAAGTCGCGTCATGCGACTTTACGACACAATAAAACACACGGCACCTGGCTCCAATGTTCTGGAGTACCGAGGACGTTTCTTTTCGAGGGATTCGTAATTTTGACAAAGATACTTTGCGTTTAAAAACGGTAGAATTTCCCAATGTCCGAGCTAATTGGCAGGAAAGTAAATGGAATCACTTTCGTTTTCTGGTATTACATTTCATGTATTTGAAGGAAATTCTCAGTTTATTTGAGAACTCTGTATTTTCTTTATATTATTTTATCGAATCATGTCACTTTGTCAGTGCTTCTTTTTGCGCTTCGAATGTCATTTCCTTTCTTGAAGCAATATCTACAAAAATCCTACAATTTTCCGCTCGCCTGACTCTCGCGATTCGATCACCACGCGCAAATCATCGATTCGTTCCAACGTGCACTCAAGCAGATGCAAATAAATTTTCAAAACTTGCAAACATTCGTTTCGAGGTTCGAAACTAGCCTGCGAAGTGATTCCTTTTGATTCGTCAGTGTTTGCAAAATGAAACAAATGAAAAAGATGAAATTTCCAAAATAAAATTTCCACTCGCGTCGAACTTGACCCAGTTAATTCGTTAATCTGAATATATTCGTCGTCGTCGCTTCGACCAACTATAAACGTTCGTTCAAACTAGTTGAGAGTAATTATTGCGAAACTCGACGTCGGCTGAAATTGCAGACAGAGAGAAAAAATCGAGGGCACGTAGGCATAACGATCCGTTATCGTTGCCATGGGAAGGGTTTCTTCCGCTGGTTCGAGGCTGAACGAACCGCTGACAGAAACCTTCCCTCTGCGAGTTTCTAATTAGCTCTCCGGCAGATCTGCCGACTGATTACAGGCCGTGAGATCGCCCGCGCGGTGTACACAGAAGACGAGCTTTTATTAATAACTGCAAGAAACGCGGAAGCAGCGGCGGCCGGGGAATCGTGCCTCTCTGTGCGATACAACCACGCGGATGTTACTTCGTTCCCTCCGATCTACAAACGAACGGACAAATCATCGAACATCGACGTTCGTTCTGTTCGAGTGGTAACGCGCAGTATGGGCCATTGAACGCGCAACGATTCGTAACGAGTTACGTCAGACCAACCACCGTACGAATTTCCGACTTGCGAAATACGCCTCGTTGCTCCTTCACTTTTACTTCGCCAGCAAGTGTTCCCACAATTCTTCGAGCCACGCAAAAGTCGCATTCCCGCCGCGGGAATGAAAATGGGGAGTCCAAGTTGTTTTATCGTGTTACTGTTGTCAGAACGTAGCCGGACGCCTACTCTTTATCGAGAAATTTCGAAAATAAATATGAACACGTTGTTCCAACGATTTTACGTCGTAGAAGCGCAGCGTCGTTGCGTCACTGGTCAAGATATCTATCGCACCTAAGTATCGTAAGTTAATTAACGCGTTCGATGGAGTGTGCCTCCGAAGGTATTCAATTTGCAATTCTCCTCTTAACGAGTGGCACAGTGGCGTACAATGGATCTTTCATTTTTCATACTTCAAAAGTGACACTGACAGAAACAGTGTCTTGAACATGAAAGTAAATGTTCCAAATAAACAATGTTATACATGTACAGTGTTACGATTAGTGAAATTCCTTTGAAACATCTCTGAACTGAACTTCCACACACCGGAGCATTCGCTTTAATAACGATCGTACGTCTAATAATAATTAGTGGCACAATGTTCGTAGTCACGACGCGACCTATATAGGGAAAAGTCACGGTCGTTAGAAACCCCGAGTGAATTGGAACACGTTTCGCGAGCTCGACGTAAAGCTCCGTCGATTACACGCGTAGATTGGTATATGTATAATTTATAAAATTATTCCACCAGCTTACCTGTTGCTCGTCTACTCGTATCGTTCAAGAACGTGTCAACACCCTCACTCGGCGACGATGCGCACCAGACTGAGATCAACTGGCGGACTTTCGGAGATCAAGCAAGCGGTCTGCAACTGCAACGTGAAAAAGTTGAGGAGAAGAGTGGGGGAGGGACATAGGCTGGGAAAGTGAGCGTACTACCTTCCAGTCGTGCAAGTCCAGTCGTTATCGAAAATTCTCTTCGGTTTAACAGCTTGCGCTCTCCTCCCGTTTTCGTTTCGACTTTATTCCTCCATTTCCTCGAAATGCAGGATCGTCGACGTTACCGGTGCCACAGCCGCAAAAATTGCGAGAATAAAACATATACATTTATAAAATGTATCGCTCGTTTAATCTGCAATTGAATCAAACGAGAAGAGTCAACGAAATTGTCATTGGAAATCTAAAATTAACCGTACGATCGGTGGTCGCGTGTGATAACGCGCCCTTCACCTAGTTGCACCATTCGCTCTGATTTCACGTACGCGCGTTGGAAGAACGATAACGTTTTAAAAATATAACATTTATTAGACATGATCTGATCTTACAAACAAAACTTCATCGTCATTAAATCGTATAGTAAAATAAATAATGCTTTGTTGCAATAAATTAGAAAACTTACAATTTTTTTTTTCTTTCTTTCGTTTGTCATCTATCACAGAGGCTTGTAAATTCGAATCGAAACAACGAGAAATGTGAACAAATCATATCGTTGACCAATGTGATTGTTTCCTTCCGTTCGCGTTCTGAGATAGAAAATCGCGTGTGGATATATTTCGTTACACGTAAGGTTTTCGTAACACAACTGATCTCGGGGGGGGGGGGTACAATTTTACGAAACGTCGAGTTGTGTTGCTTTCCTCTATCGATTTCAGAAAAAGTCAAGAATTCGTCAAGAGTCATGATCTCGTTATTGTGACGACGCAATAAATGAGCTGACGGTTCCTTCGTAATAGCTTATATGTACCTGAAATCTCACGTACTTGTATAATTGTATACATATGTTTATCTACAACGATTTTATGACATTACATTATCATCGTTTATTCGGCAATAGAGACTTAAGGTAAAGTATTTCGCGTCTTGAATAAAATTCGCATTAGTCGGGCTAATCGTATATCTAAGGACATGGACGTTCTAATGGACAGGCGATACGAACTTTGTAATTTAAACCAATGGAATATTATATCGACGCCCGTTATACAGTAATAGAATGTAAGTAAAAAATGGAAGAATACGCAAAAAGAGTGCGCGGAAGCTTGAGCGTTGCTCAAAAAGTACAAAAGCAAATCACATACTCAAGAATGTTCGTTCTATCAATCAGCAGCTTTTTGTATAAGAAATACGATTGCGTGATATTTCCAACAATCGGACAATTAATCAAAAATGCAACAACAAATTTTCAAGAAAAAAAGTTTATAAACTTCGATAGTGAAAACAATAAAATTTATAATGAAATCATTACCAAAACAAACAAAATTATATCGGAATCGTATCTTTCCATTGAAAGTTCTTTAAATTTTTGTTTTTGGTAAATATTGATTTCATTACATTTTGACGTGAATAAATTTTACTGTTTCCAATATTTCTTGAAGATTTGTTATTGCATTACTACTTGCAAAATAACGTAGTTCGAAGCTTTCCTTACTATCAAATTTTCTTATTATCTCCAACGAGCTTTAATTTTATCGAGAAACGTTTAAAAGTATCTCGTACGAGAACATTGAAATTCGAGCGAGTCACAAGAAACGAAATTTTTTTTCGATATCTTACAATTTTATATTTTAAATTCGTAACAGTTTATTTTTGCGCGACGATTATGCGTCTTTTCACCTGTCTTCGTTCACTCTGTCATCTTCGATGTTCGGTTGCGCATCTTCCCCGGAATCGGTAACCTCGTTGTTCTGCGGACTTTCGACTTTGTACAATATCTCGTGGCAAAGAGGACAGCTATCCTGAACGTACAGCCATTTTCGCAAGCAGACACTATGGAAGTAATGATTGCAGTGTGTGATCTTGGCACTTTGCATCTCCTGATAGCAAATAGCACACACATCGTCTAACGTTCGAAGTTGTTCTGCCTTTGCTTCCGGAAGGGAATTGATCTTGTTGACAGCCGATCGACGCTTCATGAACACGCTCCATCCGCTTCTTGCCTCGCACCATATGTTAAAGTAAGCGTGAATGCATATCATGACGGCGCGTATCGCCCCGCCAGATTCGAACACTAAAATCCAGAACCCGTTGAAGAATAGGATAATACCGAACGCAAATTCGATGGTGTTACCAAAGGATCGTATTATGTACACGCAGTCGTCGAGCTGTTCCCAGAACACGCTGCGGTAACCATCGATCAGAAACAGGGAATAGATTGCGAGCGAGACCAGTACCTTTACTATCACCTCGATGCTAAATACCGATACTGCCAATAACCAAGTGCTTACGCTGTAATGCGACCAAAGGAATACCAGCAACGACATCGGGAACAGTATCAAAAATACGCAAACCGCCAGAGCGCGAATATGTCGATGAAGCGCTGGATTGTGCGAAGCACTGAGCGACATCAATAATGGATTTACGATGTTATGCACGAAATGTAGAACCGCCGTGAACAACAGGCAAAAGTTTCGGCATAGCCTGACCAAACGTTTCTCTCTGTCTAAGCTCGTTAATCCGGTTTGCAAGGCCAGCACGTAAAATAAAATCGCGGACACGGTACCGATACTCTTCTCGTCTTCGTCTTCCGTGAGTAACACCCATTGAAAGAAACAGCCGATATAGTCGCAAATAAACGAAATTATGCTAGTCATTCCCAAGACTGCTATCAAGGTTTCGCAGCCGTTCACTAACAAACTTCTGAGCATTATGTAATAAGTGAACGTTTCTTCGCCGTAATGATTTCCAAGAATTTGAAACACTTGTGCTCCGACACGTAGCATCCAAAACATGCGTAATACACACGGAACATTCAACCGTATCCATTCGGTTTCGGCGAGAGCGGACAAACCGTAGTTGCTTATGAAATTACGCGCATGTTGATAACCCATATAGAGTGTGTTTAGCACGGTGATGCCGTGGTACCAAATAACAAATTTACATACAGCTAACGGAAGAAGCGCTGCGAACACTGGCACATGGTTGAGAACCTGCGTCTGCAAAAAATACGTATATTCAATAATGTGCATATAAAAATGAAATATTCGTATTTTATACGTGATATTTGAACATGATCTACGAAAAACATAAACGAAATATACATACTTAAATTCTTGTCGGTCAAAACATGCAAAAATCTATTTTTTAACGTTTCAAAACGTGCGATTGTTTTAAATCAACATCGAAATACATAACGAAATAACTCGAATTAAATCGACGTACAATTATATTCAACTTACCGGAAGCGGGCAAATGCCCACAATCGATGGTGTCATAAAACTCAGTACGAGAAATTTTTGTAGAACTGGGTGTTTTGGTGCGAGATGAATATAACAAAAAATACTAGCTAATAAGCATTGTAATATGTAATTCTGAATTATCAGAAACCCTGGTCCTTCGTTCAAAACGTATTTTAAGTTAAGATACAAAATATCATCAAGTATGCTAGTTGTTGATTCGTGTGTGCTCACATATGTAATGATAGCTTTCATCGTACTAATATTTGACCAATAGGAAATAAATATTGCCCCTACTGATATTAAGTATAGGTATACAATAATTAGATGTTTTGTCCATAACATAAATGTACATATTGCAGCAATATATCCTGAAAAGTAAATATTCAACAGTCAACTATTCGGTTCTATTCTACTTTAATCATAGTAAAAGCTCAAATAATCCTTGATCATGTATATATTGGCTTATGAATACATGAAATGTGAAGTTTGCTCCTGTTTACAAATGCAATGACCCAGGAATTAACTCTGCTACTTTGAATATGAAAATCTCATTTAAATACGCTTGATAAATCTATTTTGACTAATAGACTGCAACTACTTTTTTATAAATAACTGTACATTTAAAAGATATTCTCGCTGCAATCACTTTTTCATACAAATACAATTAAAAGATGTTCTTACAATGCATAACATCAAAAATATCTCTAATCTAAGTGACATGATAAATCTAATTTTACTCTGCTCTCATTTTAAATACTTTGCTTTGTCTTAACAAACACACACAGAAATTAAAATTACTAATAATGAAATGTAGAAATTATCAGTAATGTAAATATCTTACCTAAACAACAGCACAGAAATTTTAGTACAATTGCAAAATGCAGTTTGTAAGCAAGATACTCAAAGTCGAATGGATTTAGCAACGAAGTAGGTATTATTGAATTCACAAAACTATCTGAAACTTTTGATATTTTAAAACTACGTTCACTGTTATAATGCACAACATTGTCGGTAGATAATCCAAGTCCAATTCTAAGTAGTTCATCTATGATGAATAAAGGTGGAACTCTAATTATAACGTCCGCAAATGTGAGTAACTTCTCTCTCATAGATGTATCCATTGTTTCTCAAACTTTTTTGCTTTTGTAATACAGATTTCAATGATATTTTATTCTTAGGAAGTGCGAGAACAGTTTCTCCGGTGCAATGTTATTTAACTTTGTTTGTTCAATATCTAAATTCAAAATGTGAAAAATAAATTACAACTGATATATTCTGCCATATTCAGTAAGCAATTAAATTACGTGTACGCTTACCTCCAGAATTATAAAGTTTCTGATTATCATATTTTCGAAATACACTTGTCTTAACGAATAACTGGAATAATTTTTATCATCAAAAATCGACGAAAAGATAAGAGATGTGTAATAATCGTGAATTGCAATTTTTCCCGTATTCAACGAAGAAAAAGGAATAATTTAAGTGCCGAGGATGTAGCAGAAATTTTTAGAGAATCAACGTATCGTATTTGATCCTGTCTTAATATCATAATATATAAAAATTCGTAGATTCGGTTCCCTATTTGGTTACGAAGTGATTCGAATCGTTTGCAGATATCACAAAAACATGAGATTTTATCATCGCACGAGAATATGCTAACACCAGGCAAACACAAATTTTTAGTCTCTGGATTCCTGTCAATGATGTTTTTCTTCTTTCTATTCACTTCTGTTTGTAAAACTTATTTTGTGTTTATTTATTCACGTTAACAATAACCAAAACACGTTAACCTGACAGCGACGGGATTTAGACTAAACTACGTGTTTAAAATACGCGTAATTTTCCCCAATGTAAAGCGCTGTCACGTATACTTTGGAGGTTACAAAGAAACATGCACAAAAAATTTGAACGATTTGATCAGATGGCGCTACATTACTTTTTCAGCATATATACGTTTAACGTGATCCGAAAATAACAATATAAATTTACGTCCTTACTTATCGCGAAAATTCTATCTGAGCAATTGAAAACTTATCACCGTAATTAATGTAGTATCAGCGCATTAAAATGACTTGACCATTTAAAAATAGATCTGTAACATTTTTGTAAATAATTATTTTGAATTTATTGCTACACGTAATACTAATATAATAATTATTCCCAAGATAGATTATAAAATAAACGTGCAGGATTATGTCCATTCGTCTAGCAAATCACGTGCTACATATATACAAGACGAGCATGCAGTAGAAAAAAAAGAAAAGTATATACATATTTATAATTGTAGATTCAATATTAGTAATTTTATTATGCAAATTCATAATTTTATTGTTAATAATATCATGTACTCTTTATCGTTCGCTCGCAAGATGACTGACGATATTTCACTGATCATGAAAGAAGAGAGGAACAGGAATGAGGAGTTTAAAATCAAAAATCGATTCTGGAAGCATACTGATTTCAGATGAAAGTAGTGGAAACGCATTTCTAGTCAACATCGAATATATTTCTCTCAAGTCTCTATATCGTCGTGTGTAAAAAGTCGTGTTTAAAAGTTTATCTTTCAGCAAAAAATAGAAATACAATTAAAAGATCATAAGAAAATACAAACCTTCAGAGAATGTCTAAAAATTTGCATTGTAACACTGAGAATAAAATCCTTTTCTTTTTCTTGAATTCTTTTTCGATACACACCCGATATATTCGATGTTTAAATGCAGATATCATTTCATCTCGAAAGAAGATAAATAAATGATTGATCATTGGCCTCCCTCTGTTTCTTTACAGGCATGCAACGACACATACGTGCAGAGTACAGAATATTCATACTGCCATTCGTCCAAAACTAGCTACCATATAACTTATCTATGTCTCGTCGCAATGTTCATTCGTTTCTCTGAATTAATCGAATCTTAATGCGCTTGCATATGCTACCGTAATGCTACATTATAGAACAAATGTCTTTTCATTTGTGATTTTTTTTTATAAACCCGCGCCCTCAACGTTTCTCCATGACGTTGTTCCGACACCGCTCTAATCATTTACGTTAAATCTCATTGACAATGTTTGCGCTCGCAGCATTCGATTCTACTTTTTTTTTTATTGTTCCTTTTTCTCTTTTTTTTTCTCCTTTTTGTAAACAAATCAATCTCTATCTTGAATTTGAACTGCCACTCGCTCGCTTGGGAACGCTGGGCATTTTTTTGAGGCACATTATACAGTACAAAATAAACTCGATGATCTTGAAGATATGCGAATAATGGTGATGACAGTCGAACATCTTCGAGATCCGTTTCGAGCATTTTCTCAGAAACAATTACGATCAGGTTGAATGGTGTAGAGTCAAAATCAGGAGTGGAAATTATTATTACTCGATTTCGACAGTTTTGCTCATTATTCTCATTTATGCTTTACATCATTCTTCTCGCTACCTAATATATGCCTTACGCTTTCTTTCAGTTACATCTTTCAGTTTTCATGATCGTTTGTATTTTTCGTCGCGTAAATTTCTCGTAAAAATCTGTACCGTGCAAACAGACGTAAGTAATTTTGAATTCCGAGAAGAATTCGACTGTTTTCCTCGATTTCTCCCGCTGAAAAGATGATGAAGTGTACAATGTAGATAAGACAAACGGTAAAAATATTCTTTACGCATAACATTCTATGGCACGATTCCTCTTAACTCGACAATGGATACCATAATCGTTCTTTTTACCTAATTGCGTGTATTAGCGAGAAGAAATGAATATCGTAGGACAATAATACGAGGAAAGTGTATCGCGCGATAAGTTAATAACTAGTTGAGTCGACCTTGCGAGAACTTAATGTAAATGAAATATTTTTCAAATATCGCGAGTTATCTCGCTATTGTAATTCCATTTTATCGTACCTCACGCAAGACAGGTAAAAAGACTTTTACGTATTCGCTATAAAAACGCTAAGTATGGACTAATAATACATGATACCTTAATAAAAATAGAGCTTCGACATTCGGCTAGTAATACAATGACGTTTATTATATCACAACGAGACAGGTCCTGCGTGCCAAAATTCTACTCTGCTCAGCGAATTTGTTTGAAACTTCTTTTACGTCAATTCAGATTGTCCGATGCACGGATGCAGCGATGATACGACCAGTTGTAAGGCATGTTTTTTTCTTTTTTAAATTTAAAATGTCTTTCAAAGAGAGATCCATACATACGAGACCTCCATCTCACTTCCTCACATCAAGCAAGTAGATACAAATTCATCAATTTTTAGTTAGTTTCAATCAATAGGATCCATTGTTGTTTTCTTCGTGATTTACTGTATATTTCAGTAGTTTCATATTCATCGATCCCATTAGCAATTGGATTTGACGAACGTTAAAAAGGGATCTTCTAACGGGAGCCCCGGGAGCTCTTCGTTGCATACTTCGAATGTTTTGGAATATAACGATAATCCGTAAAATTGTTTACTGCGCGAACAAGTATCGTTTTATTACGATCTCTCAGCACGATCATTTAATTCGCGATCAATTACATCATCCTGCTATCTAGCTTACCGAACAGATCAAGTGGTCATCACCGTGACTAAACCTGCATAGCAGTTAACAAAACAAACAAGTTACGCAGAGTCCCTATGATAATATCAATAATATTAATAATATTAATAATAATTAATAATAATTAATAATAATAATAATAATAATAATAGTAGTAGTAGTAGTAACATTAATATTACTTAATTGTAAAAATAAGACTACGTTTTGTTCGAGTACAGAATGAATTTCACGATTCCTTCGCGTATATCTTTGAAAACAAATTATGATTACAGCTTATCGATATATGATTTTGCATTTTTTTTATTCGTGCGTCTTTTCATCTCCTATGTCCGTGGGTACATAATTGCCTAAATATCAAAGTATTACAAAGATACTGAGTAATAATCCTGGCGTGACACACAATTATTACGTTTCATGCATTGCACGATTATTAGAAAGCGGATTTTCTTTTTTTCATTATTGCATTTGCGTTAATGTGGAAACAACACAATTAAATTTCTTAAATGATACCGTATCAAACGTATTTTTTTTTTTTTACCATTCTAAAATTTTTTTAACAAAATAAAATGTACGAAAGCTACACTGCAAGAAACGCAATAATGTGTAATATTCTCGTTTTTTTTTCTCTTTTTTTCTTTTTTAAATCAAATCAAATTTTGAAATTTAACGCATAAAATACCTAATTAATTTCCAGTACTTAAAACTTATTCTTAAATATTACATTATGTGAATAAGAACGTGATTAGTTGAAACAATTCGAAGCGCATAATTTAAAATAGTGTTTTTATATCACGTGTGTCTATTTTTGGCCATATAGCAGATCTTTCAGAGAATTAAATAGAAATTAAGAAATGATTCACGTGTTAAAATGAATCTTTTACAATTGTTTTAACACAGCGATCATATATTTCTTTATAAAAAACTATATGATTGCTCGTATTATTAGGAAATCTCGAAAGCCGTTTATTTGTCTATGATTCAAGAATTGTTATTTGTACACATGAAAATTATTAATTTTAATTCTCGATCATGTACGATTTAAGTCACCGATGTAAGGTATGCGTCATTACAAACAACGCATTCGCTATTGTTGTTTTTCATTGGTAAATTTATTATATTCACCTTGATTGCAATTGATAATCCGCGCGTATGTTTCAATCACGTATGATTCCGTCCGAATTTTACTTCTACAGATTTCACGAATGTTGACGTTATATTCCGCTAATATACGTTACTCAGCACATATTTAATTAATTCTGCAAGCGCAGCTTACCATCGTCAAATGCACTTTTTAATTTTATTTTTATTCGTGTACGAAATCGCTGCTTATATGTGTAAGTGTATAAGTGTTAATAAGTTGTCAATAAGAAATATTAGAAAATCCGTATTTCGCTTATAGTTACCACAAGTTCCTTATATTTCTTGACCGAGTTCTTTTCTTTATTATTATTATTAGAAAGCGGCAACTGACGAATGGTGCTTTACATCCATACTCTTTATTGTTTAATGTATGCAATGCATTCACGTTTATTTATCTTCCAGCTTTTACTAGACGGTGAATTTTATTTTGTCTTTTCACACTTTGACTCGTATCGGCGAGTATCTATCTTTTTTAACGTGCCATGATCAGAATATTATCATATATATAATATACTTTATTTAGGAAATAAAGACACAAGGATATAGGCCTATTATTTAATATTATTGTTTACTCAGTAATGGTAACAAACGACTAATTAAAATAATTAAAGTCTGGCTTTTTTCATAATGGTAGTTGCTAGCATACTTTAAATGCAGTTATTAATAGTTATCAAAATATTTTTACTCTAGAATCAGCAACGAATTTGATAAATACAGGATACAGGATACAGTTTTCGATACGAAAAAATTAAATTTTCTATCGAAAGACTTAATCATCTATCGAAAACACGCGATTGTTATGAAAAATTATGAAAAACAATACTGAATTAAGAATAAAATAATAACAAGCTACAGATTAATCACATTGGCACATATAATCATCCCTACTTTTAATTTTGCATGTGTAGGCATTTTACTTGGCAAATAATTTATTAAGCAAAGGTATTATATGCAACGCACATAGATTGAGGATACATTTATCGCACCTAGCGATAGATGATACTTTTTAATTCTATGCAATTGGTCCTACTGATGCAGTATTTTTTACAGATACCATTCCATACGTAGAAAAATCACCTATGTTAAAAAGCACTTTATTAAATTGTACGGTGTCAAAATTTCTATGATACAAGCGAACTGAAGATATCAATCTTCTATTAAAATATTTCAATAATAACCGCCAACACGAGTCTCTCTTGATCGATTGAACTGTACATTTTTCTCTGTCAATGAGCAATGATTCCACGTGCATTTTATTTGAACTAGCGGAATTCAATAGTTTGGAGAGCTATGCATATATTTTTGCTTGCATGCATTTATATACAATATATACGCGCGACAAGGTGTTACGTGCAATTCTGCATGTCTTTGTGTATACATAGTGTGTATGAATATGTGAGCTTATGTGTGGACGGCGCTACGTACACCACTTTTCGGTCAGTCAACCATTGACATATTAATAGTCGACTTTCGTCAGTATGATTCAGACACCCTTTGTTCCATTGGGACTTTTTTGGTTGAACGTGCCTTGCTCACGTCAATATATACCGTTGAATGATCTAAAAAAATGAAAAGCGATCTTTCTCATTATTTTAAATAAAATTTATATTCTGTTATTTTAAAATTACAATTTTATAGACTGTTGAACAAAACATACTTGCATACAGATGTGCTAGAGTTTGTCTTGAAATAGGAAGAGATTATTCGTAGCAGCAACAGCTACCACATTTTCAGATGGATGCCAAGCAGTGTGTAGTATCTTTTTATTGAAATCAAGGCAGTCGACGCTAATTTCATCTTTTTTACGTTTACCACCGGTACAAACCTTTTAGCAAATAATTCACATTATCGATTATAGTTTGTTAGGTATTGTATATAAATTTTTTCAAAATTTACACTTACTTTACGTGGTTTTAAAAGTGTTTTTGGTTTGGCAATGTCGCGCGCTGCTTCCAATGTGAGATCACGTTTAGTTGTACGATCAAATACTCTGAAGAAATTATTATATGATCCAGTCATAATAGCGGAATCATTGCCACTCCAGCAACACTCGAATTTGTCAAAGATACAATCATTTTCATATAATGAACATAACTTTGATCTTAGGTATTCGTGTACCTGCAACAATATAATTATAAATATTTTATCCTAAGAAAATAATATGAAAATTATATTGCAAGTTTTGTCACATACAGGGTAACATTCAATGGGTTTTGTTTCCATTTGTAAATCCCACACTTTCACACTGAGGTAGTCTCTACTGATCATATATCTCCCCGAATTACTAAGTTTTACGTCGCTTATACTCGAAATTATTTCAGAGAAGAAACTTCTATTTGTTGGATCTTCAGGTTCTTCGAAGAGCTTACTATGTTGGTCGCAAAGCGCAGCAGATCTCATGTCACAGAGTCTAATTGTTCCTTTGCTACTGCTATATACCAAGACGTTACATTCTGCCGGATGAAATTCCGCGGCAGTTATTACTTCCGTTAATTCCTCCATATTAGTCGGCTTAATGTCTACTATATCTGTATATCGTTGTTAGGAAAGCAACATACTTTACATTATATAAAAATTTACAAGTATAATGCAGGATTTAAGAATCAAAATTAAGTATCGAACGATAGGGAAAGGATACTAAAACTCTGGTCTGTAATTTCAAGGTGCCAAAGGTTAATTCTAAGATCATCAGCACTGAGGTATGTTTCCTGATCACTGTTAACACTTATACTGTTTATATGATAGGTGTGCGCATTGGCAAATATTCTCCTTGGTGATGCTTCTACCATCAACTCCATTGGTTTTATAGTTGGTACCTGGTAAATAAGTATTCAATATATGATAATCGCACTCTATGAAACTCTCACAATGTTATGTGCATATTTGAACTTCTTGACCACACTTCTTTTGAAAATATTTTTGTCGAAAACACAATAAAGAAAATTATATGTATACACGAATGGTTCTTAGAATTCTTAGAATTTATCATGTTTTGATAATCTTAATATATAACAATCATATACATACCCTCAAGGAAGTGATACAAGCAGGATCACGAATTGTACCATTCTCTTCCTTCGTATTATAGCCTTCTACTCTTTTATCTCGTTCACTAACTTTCCACAATTTAATTGTTTTATCATTTGTGGAAAGTAAAAAATGTGCTGGATTTTTCCTTTTTAACCACCTAATTTTGTTAATTTTTTCTTCTATCTCTAATGATTTCAGGTAATCGAATTCAGGTTCATGACTTTGAAAGGTGCTGTATACATTGTATTCACCTCTTCGGGGTATACTATTTTTACTCTAAATAAAAATACAATTTTGCAATTACTTTACGGCATTTAATTTTCTAAAGATAGGAAGATATAACACAATGTACAGAACAATCTGGCAGTGATCCAACACATAAATATAATTCTTACTTAAAACATAAATTTCTTTTTATCGTGAAAAGTGTAAAGATTAATGTAAAATCTTTATATTATTACAAATTATCTTCAACTTACAACAGGGTCCCTCTGAAAAATAACAACTCGACCACCTTTATCTCCTGTTGCAAGAAGATCGCCATCATGGTTGAATTCAACACATGAAATTATATCAGCTGAAACAAAATACAATGTGAAAATTATGAATAATAAAGCGTGTGATAAAAATGTACGTGTAACTTCTATCAAGAATTTACCTTCAGTGACATCGTCTTCCAATGTTCCTTTCACCTGTGAGAAACACCACTGTATGTCACCATTGCCTAAAACAAAAATAAAACAATGTCAAGCTAACCATCAAAGCGTAATTCGCTTCAAATACCGACGAACCGAGACAGAAATGTAACAACAAAACCATCAAGTATGCATTCGTAACGTATTACGAAATAAATAAACATCTCATAATGCTTATCGTTTGAATTACATCATGCGACTGTGAAACAGGTAGATGTACAATGGTGAAAGACGCGTACAGATATGTACATTCGACAAACGTACGCGGTTCTTTCCAATTAATTCGATACGCACGATCGAATCGAAGCAAAGTAAAACGGAGCGAATTGATAAGGTCAGCGAGGATAAGGAAGCAGGAAGAAATGAATAGAAAAAAAAATTGTATCGAAAGAGAGAGAGTTGCGACTGTGAAACCTGATAAAACAAACGCGCAGAGACGTGAACGAAGCGATAGTGTCTCAAGGTGAGACGAAAGTGTTAAGTTATCGTAGAAAGAAAAGACGGACGCGAGCATATGCACAGAGATAGTGACGAGTGAGGAAAAAGCAAGTGGTAAAATGAGAGAAAGAAAACTCTTGGGGGAGGGGGGGGAGAAAAAAACAGGTAAAAGTAATCCTACTTGAAGTTTCGGCGCAATCCATCGTGCTTCTAGGCCGTCGCCACCGCCGCCGCCGCTGCCGTCGCCGGCGACGGGCGCATTTGGCCCCGCACACGGCAAGAATCCAGAGAGTGGGTACGGGTGATTATATTTGAGGATGCGGAATTGACGAAGAAGAATGTTGCGTGCACTGCGAGCGCTGCGGATATACCCGTGAACCCGTGATAGTATCTGGGTCAAGGTTCAGGTTGCCGCGGCGCGGCGAGGCGGCCAGCAGGAGCGACGCACTGTGTGTTCGGTTTTCACGACGTGTCGTGGAAATATAGAGCGACCACGCAGAGTAAACCGGCGCCTACGACGCTTACTTACCGGCCATCTCGCAATACGAGACACTACGCAACCAGAGAGGCCGTTCGCACACGAGCTTACTCCCGGTGCGAGGTCCAATACCGCCTACTCGACCAGAGATACGCGCGCGCGGCGCGCCACGCCGGCGACCAGGAATCAGGAAACCTTCACGGATTGTTCACCACACTTCGCTCGATCTTTTAGCCTGTCACATATTCGTCCGTACTAATCCGCCACTAATATGAACCCGATCACTAAAACTTTCAATGGCGGAATTCACGAACGCATAACCGCACAACACTACTATGGCGTGACGTCACACCACAGTCAGGTTTCGCTACCTCGACAGTAATCGCCATCTTGATTGCGAACACCGATTGCATACGAATTACTACGGAAACTACCGAGCGCTACCGATCAAACAGCGCCATCTGTGTCGCGCAAAATTCAAACTAAATTTTGACAATTCCTCCAAGAACTTGCTTTTTCTCTATTAAAAAAAAAAAAAAAAATCGAATGTCGTAGTCTCTTGATTCTCTAATTTTCTTTTTTTAAACGAAATAGTTTAACTATCGCAACGATAGTATTTAACGAAATATATACCTGTCGCCATCAAATGAAAATTATCGAACTCAAATAAAAATGCTACTTGACAATGTAATAAGAAGAAATTACCCAAAAGTTCCGACAGTTTCTCGTGTACTTCTTCCAAAGAAGAAAACATAGGCACATCTCTGGATAAATGTGCAAAATTCCTGGCTGAGCGAATATCTGACATCGACCAGTCCATTTTTAGCAAAGCCAGAATAAGCTTCTACATAGAGAGACTGACTTCCTTCCTATTTTTCGATTTCAATAATGAAAACTCAAAGCACTTCACAAACACACGGGAACATGTGCTTTCAGAGTTGAAACACGTCGTATATTTTCGATGCATTCGAAAGCATAGAATCGATTATGATTTGCTTTAGTAGATCTCGTCGATACATTCCCGATACGGTTCTAACGTTCATCCTGGCTCGAATATTAATACTCTTCTTCCCCGCAGTACATCGATCGTCGTGCATTTTAAGTTTAAAATTTCATGTTGCAAGCACAGTATATCTTTCTCTTACTCGTTAATTTAAAACGAGTTATTTCGTTAGGGAAATACGAACAATATTTGTCAAATATTAATCGCAGACGCAACGACACTAGTTTGCCAGTCATACTGTAAATTTATGAACTCGCTTCGAGCGGTGGTGTTTCTCACTTTGCTCGTTGAAATTTGTAATTCAAAGTTAAGATTGCGACAGCGCAGTCGAGCAAGGGGAAGCTTCGGGCGTAGTTTCGAACCGGTATCTCAAAGCGAAGAATTGAAAGTCGAATCACGACGTACGTGCCGCAAGAGGAGTCATACGATGAATTTTCGATTTCGATTACGACCAATAATCAGACACGTAAAACACAAAAAAGTTATCTCATTTACTATATCGACGAACAATCGATCTTGAGATTATTTATTGGTTCTTTAAACAATTAGCCGAGGCTCGAACAGATGAAACAAATAAACGTTTGCGAATGAGAGACGACTGTCTCGAACTGGTACGAAAGTGCATAAGCTCGTACGACACACGAAACTCTCGTTGTCGAACATATTAGAAGGAGGATGTTAATGAGCTCTAACAAACTCGTAGAGCTGGCGTAACCTGGTGCAAGTGTTTTCGAAAAAGCAAACATAAAAAAAGTAGACATCACGAGTCCTCGCGAAGAAAAAAATTTTTCGACACACACACACACACACACATTACCATTCAAAGATATCCGGACACTATAGTTTGTAACGATGATGTCAATAAAAAAATATATGTCAATAAGAAACCAAATAGCTAAAAGCAACGTTTATCCCAGCTCAAACACATCCTGGCCAAAGATGAAACTGAAATGAAAATGAAAAGTCCTTGAATAAATTGAGATTACGTTGTAAAATAATGCCACTGCACTATTGACTCTACATTATTTCTGACATCGAGTGACAAAGCAATCGAAGAGATTCATTATTACGTTATCCGTTATTTTCTATCTTCGTTTTCGAATACGCTCAATCCCGATGGGCACATTATTTTTGGTGAAATTTATTAAGCTTCGATTGGGCGATAAGTTCACGCTCGAACGCGTTAAAAATCCGCCGGTCTATTCAGTATAGATCGTTGGACCTCCTATAGCGTGTTCACCTTTAAGCTCACATGCTTCGAATTTTTTCCACATCCATGGAAAATCGATCGGACCGTTTGTACGGCCAACATCGTTCAAGTTTCGTGCACTCTTTTTACTTTCGCCAAAACGGAGTGTTGCATCAACAACCGGTTCAACGTGCCCCGTTTTTTTTTTTTTCAAAAAACCGTAACGTTGTACTAGTTACAAATATTCTTTCTACTCACTATAATCGATGTTTCTACAATTGTTTATCACGTCGAGTTTTATTAAATCGAGGTTGGTCCGTTTGATCCGAACGCAATTTCGCGAAAACGAATTCATCTTCGATAACGATTCTTGAAAACCGTTGTTTCGAATGACTGTTTTACTGCCGAGTGACATCGTGTTTACTGACTGACCGCTAAACGTAAACGATGCACGAATCGTCACCGTTTGTGTGTGAAAAACAGCTATGGACGTGCGAACTGCCGTAACGTTCGTATTATTAAATACATTTGAGTAGCTTTCGTGAAAATAAGCCCATACGACGAGACGACGAATCGGGTTGAAGTTTGTGCGCTGAAAAAGTTTCAATCGTAGTTCTTTAACACCAACCGCGTTTAAACTGCTCGTGACAAAGAGATAATTATATTCGTTTGGTCGTTTTATTACACTCGTGCCATATTTTCCCTTCGATTCAAAGAGACAAATTGCCGGCGGTCGCACAAACATTTCGAGATTCGGAGAATCAACAGAGCACAATGCGGAAGAGAAGAAAGAGGAGGAAGACGGAGGAAGGAGGGGAGGGACGAAAAAACGAGAAAGTAGAACTCACCGACTCTCTTGTTCACAGCGGTATTGATCATGGAGCCAAGCTTGGTGAGGCTAGACTGCCTCATGATGTTGGAGGGGCTCTTCATCCGTTTTGACGGTGGTACCGGAAGCGGAGCGGTCTTGGACCTTGCCAGGATAGCACCGTTCCGGCAGTTTCCGTTTGGACTGGAGCCGGGGGGCCGCTGGGGCGGAGCCCCCCATAGACCCACCACCCCTGCGTGACGCGTGGTGGTATTCCGCGAACTTCAACCCTTTTCCACCTGTTAACCACGCTATTATTTCTAATCTCAACCTCCACGGCTGCTTTCACGCCGCTGAAACAAACACAACGATCGTATCTTCGTTACTTTCTCACGTATAAAATCTCACGTTTCTGTCACCGACAGAATTGCAAATTTGCTTATTTAAAATTCCGCAGGATTATCTTTCTTCGACGTCTCGTATTGCGTTTAATTGTTTCATGTTGTGCCGTGAATACTTTTAAATGCACTATAACTACAGAATATGAATACTGATGCTTGAAATATTTTTTTCTTCTTTCTTATTGCATTAATTATATCAGCGTGTTCCGACTATTTTTATTATCATTGATGAAAATTTCCCTCGCGACGTGCCGTGTGGTATCTGCAGAACCCGGAAGGAGTTTATGTGGGCGTTCACGTGGAGGCCGGTCTTTGTACTTACGCGTTGGCTTTTAATCTCGATTTAAGTGCGGTATCACGTAAGCGCGAGGGGTGTGAAACGAGAGTAGCAACGAGGCCAATTGAAAGACGCGTGCATGAATGCGCCCCCTTTCCGTGTAGGTGCGCTCTCTCTCTCTCTCTCTCTCTCTCTCTCTCTCTCTTTTTTTCTCGAGACAGAGAGAGTGCTGCCTGACGTGCAAATGCGTAAATATTATCGGCGAAAAGAAAGAAAAGGTGGCAACAGGTAGCCGAACGTGGGTAAACTCATTTGAGCACTGCCTGAACGAGGAATGCGCGACAAGGGTTGATGCGAGGCAAGCTCTTTGATGTAATTCACGCTCTTCGTGTTTCGAATTAAATTGAATTCCTCTTCGTACTTGAATATTTGCTTAATCTCGCTTAATAATGATGTCATCCACGACACTGACACCGACGCTGTGAAACGTAGGCGTCGACGAAAGAAGAATGCGCATAAACAGGCGAAGAACTGAGAACGTTAATGCAGCTCTGTCCGAAAGAATGCGATCGTGCGTTTGTAAGAGATAAAATATTGAGAAGCACCGTTATCTGTTACAAATAATCATGTACAAAGGAAATTGAAAATTACTTCAACCACAAAGTGAATCGAGCAAAATGAAAAACGGTCTCGTCAATAATGCGATAGCGCACGCAGCGAGACGAGTTCACGCACGTTCTCGAAAAACGAGGACAAACGACGCCGGTCTCGGATAAACGACGCGCTACTAACCTTCGTGTTGCTCCGTTTAGACTACTATTACGCTGGTCTCCTCTATCAGCCTTCTACGTCACGCGGCCTATTAATTCGACGAAATCGACAAACGAGCTCTCGTGCCGACGTGACGGCGGATGGAAATTGAAATTTGATTAACGCCCAGCGCGTCGCTTGATCTCGCGTCAAACTTGCACCGAGAGTGGACCTCTGCGACACGCGTCGATGATCGCTAACGCCAACGCCAATAAGAGAAATACAGGAGACAAAGTCGAATGCGATGACGAACAATACAAGTGTATTGTCTCGTACGAACTAGTGTAATCCGATTATATTCTGCGAAGCTAACATGTACACGTGCTTGGCTATTGATATCGGCGTTCTATCTGCGTTACATGTTTACCATGCTTCGAGTTTGTACCACGAATTTATTCACGTGGTTGTGACATTTGTCGTACGATAAAGGTCTTGTTGTCAGTCTGTGACGGTGACGTGTGTGTGTGTGTGTGTGTGTGTGTGTGTGTGTGTGTGTGTGTGTGTGTGTGTGTGTGTGTGTGTGCAGATTCCAAGATAATACCTCTGTTTTTCACGAACGGATACTTTGGCAATGAGGCAAACCAGTTGCACGTGGCGGTTACGTCTTGACACACTAAGATCTGCACTCAGGTAAAAATGGCGGAACGGAACGGAACGGAACGGAACACCTTTGATCCAGAAGTATCGTCTGTGTGCTCGAACGAACGCGATGGAATTAATGTACCTTCAGGAATGGAGCAAGGTTAAATCTTTACCGCTAATCGCTACTGCCGGTTAATCTTGCAATTTAAACGCATTTAAGGTCATCGAGCTAATCTGCCAATGGATCAAGTTCCCACACTAAACGGTCCTCCTCTCAGTTTTCTAGAATACTCCTCGCCATAACGATCGTTCGGATGAAAAGAAAGAAACTATCTTTAAGGAACTAGAAGCTGGAAACTAGAGGAACCAGAGGAAGTTAGACTATAGAGGGTGCTCAGTTAGAATACTCGAAAGAAATAGAAAAGGATAGAGTGATACGAAGCAAACCGTAACCTTTTAGTTTCTTGAATTACCATGCAATACGATGAAATTTTGCTAATTTGTTTTAATACGTGTAAAATGTCTTTCTTAAAAACATTTCTTGAAAAATTTTCTTCTCGTACTGAAAAATAAATAAACTATCGATGATATATAATGAATAAAAAATAGCGTCTGTTAGCTTTTACAGAAATTGGAGGATTAATCTATTCTTTTCTTTTTGCACAACAGAAAAGAAACGCGGGAATTAGAGGTATAATGGTTCCAAAGAGCTATCACGACAATGAGACGACCTGTAAAACCTTTGATTACACGGCCAGATAGGTCAGATTGCGTTCTTCTTATCTCGGAAGAAAATAAAGAAAACTCTCACTCCTACTGGATGTTGCGACGTGATTAAAACGTGGAACGAAATATTGTAATCGAGAGGTGCAAAAAAAAAAAAAAAATTTTTATACGTTTAATTTCAATGCATCCTATTATTCTACTCACCAAAGAAAAAAAAAAAAAAGAAAAAAGAAAGAATGGAAGTCGTTGGATTCGCTTACAAAGCAGACGTGAATTTTTTTCCCCGAGCGCGCGACATTTTAACATGGCTGGGAAAAGTCGCTTGGCGACTATGAATTTGCAGGAGGACCAGCAAGAGGGGTGATTGCAGACGGGTGGTAGTTTGTTAAATTGGCAAAGTGTGCATGCCAGTGACGGAAGATCCCTGGCGTCTGGCCAGAGAATTTTCCGACTTGCTTCTTAAGCCCGAGAAATTCATTCCTTTTGCGTACGAAACTCGTTGCACGCAGCATCTCCGCGAGTTCGAAATACTCGTTCGCGGCGGTTGTTCCTCGCAGACGGCTACGATCCCAACCCTTGACACCGTCGTGCAACAACTTCCCAACAACATCTCTCGGCGTTCGAATTTTTAATTGAGATTCTTCAAAGACGTTCAACTCATCTTTTACGAGTTCTTCGGTTCTTCAAACTTTATCTCAAGACGATATTGGGCTTATGTAGTAACCACTTGAAAAAGAAATACCGTCAGAGGAGGTAAGTGATTTCGTTACGATGTGCAACATGAAATAAAGATCCTCGATCCCTAACCTTTTTAGAATGGATTCTTGTTTTTTCAATAAAAAGGTTAGAAGATACCGAAACCAGATTAACAAACAAACAAGTCTCTGATATTTGAATTAACGAGCAATAGATGAAGCAATGAATGAACCGAGCAAATTCCAGTTCCAGATCCAGATAATGGAACAATCGATTCTCTTGTGAATTTTGTTCGTTCAATTAAACTCTAATTTCAATAAATTGTTTAATGAAATCTTTCGATCATCGAGCCGAGAAACGTTTATTAATTAAACACGCGAAGAATATTTAAAAATTCGTTACGATTTCAGAACATGGTCACAGTGCAGTGACGATGAAGCGTTGCAGCTTAAAATAATTAGAGAGAGTGCTCGAGAGAATGGAACATAATCGAAGCAACACTCGCCCATTGTTCGCCCCTACCTGTCCATTGTTCGCTCTTTCCACCAACATTCTGTATTTAATAAACGAGCTCTTAAACATCTTTTCGTTTCGCTCGAACCCTGTCAGTTTTGCAACACACACGCCGCTGAAATAATGAAATTTCCAAGGGCATCGCGTTCAACCTTTAAACTTTGCGCCGCCTTTAATTCCTCGTCCCTCGAACTCTTGATTAAAAACCATCCGCAAAGAGAAACGATGACAGTAATGACAGCGCGACAGATGAGAGGGCGGAGACGCACAGCCGACTATAAAAATTCCTCCGCGAGTACCTCTCGATTCGTCTGACTGGGGTCAAGACCTTTTAGTCTTCCATCTTCTAATTGTCGCGTTTCTCCTCGTCAACAATTTCCGACTTTCGAGCTAATGTATCCCCGCAGACGTTTATTAGTGTCTTTGTTAACGGAACGAGAAATCCAATTTCCCATTGGTCATCTATCGGAATCAAAGCAGCGGGCACAAAAGATGTTCGAACATTCCGCGCCGGCCACCCGAGCGTGACGAAATGAATTCCCTCGTTCTTCATAGCTGGAAAGTAGACACGATCGATAATCGCGCATGTGGAGAGTTTAACCTTTCACCTGGCACCTTTAATTATTACACTGCGACGAGAGGTGTGCTATCCAGCAGCTATCGTTAAACGTTGACTCGGTTAAAAGCTGATCGACGTGTTGCCTCCGTGCTTTTCAACTTCATAAACATCGTCCCACGAGCCCTGTTATTACACGTGCAATCGACGCGCAAGAAGCAAATCGCTACATCGTATTTCGTAATTGTGAAATCGACGAAAAAGTTTTGCATGTTGTAGTTGACGCGATAATGCAATTCACTCGTAATTGATCAAGTCAATTTTTTATTTTTAAGAAAACAAATGGCATTCGTTTGTAAAAATGCGTTTGAACATGCTGAAAATTATTTCGATTATTTCAATTTTGTAAAATTTTTGATTAAAAATCATCGCAAAAAGAAACTTACGTATTGCGCGACAGTTTAGAATTTATTTTTTAGTTCCTGCGCTGTGGGTCCCGTATAACACGAAACCGTATCTCTCGCGTCATGGGGGATCCTAGAGTACCGCCACTTTTGCTGTCGCGTAGACCACGTTTTCGAGGAAATCGACGAGGTTACCACATTGGCGTTATTATTCCTGTCAGGCGGTTCATACAGGCCTTCTCGCGGCCTTCAAACGAGGCAGGTTGAGAAAACGAAAGCCAGTAGATTTACAATCTTCTCCAACTAACTACGATACGCGTGGTTCGCCACTAATTTTTGTTTAAGGAGGATCACGATAAATCACATTTGCTACTTTTTTCTACAGGGGAGCAGGGAAGCAGTTTCAAATTTATTTATTCTTATTTTAAATTTGTAAAAGCTTCCAGAATTTTCAGCACCATAAAAACTTTGTCCATCAAATCGATCGATCTTCTCGTTGATGATTTCACGAATGAATCATGGACGTTCCGTTTCATTTTAATACCAGGGCGTTTTTTATGGTCACGTTGCGTCGTAGAGAAACATGCACATATTAAACAAAAATAACGAGAATAGAGAAGGAACCCCGAGGCCAACAGACACGAACGTCCTTCTGGAAGAGTGGGTCAACGCTCAATGTTAAAGGGATCATAGAAATGTACCAGTAGGCCATCCCTACTAGGTGAATCCCTACTGTGTATCGTGTGAGTTTTTGTAGGTTTTCAACAGGCACACGCGATTCGATGAAAGACGGCGACTGCAACTTCCACCAAGCTGTTTTTATTTTTACTTTTCTTTTTTTTTTCCCCTTAAAACATTGAAATTTGAAATGTATATCGCACAAAGAGGCACAAAAAGATTCTAGCATTTAAAAATAATTCTAGCATTTATTACGTTTAAAAATAAGGAATCTGAATCTCCATTAAGATTTCAAGTAGCTGTTTAAAAAAGGACAATAACTGAAACGCGCAACTGTTAGCAGCCACAATAGTGACCTAATCAGCGTGGAAGATCATCAAGAACGAATGGTAGCGAGATCGCGATCAGATTTACAAATTGCCGTTACACGCAGAGTTTCAACGACTTGCGATTTGCTTTTATTAATCCGTGACTGCGTTGGGAAGTTGGACTTTATTATTTATACTCTGATCAAGAAAATGTTTCGGGTCAAGCGTGTCATCTCGAAGCGGCATTGAGGATGGAAAATTATTACGTAAATCGTCACACGGACCGTTTAATTAATTTTACCATCAAGTTTTCTGTGATGCGTTCCACTAGCTTCGTTTGTAGAAAAATTCATTAAGCTCGAACGCACTTTTTAAATTACACGCGCGACTCATTGTCGCATCGAACGTGCAAGCGGGTATTATCGCGAATCGCGAAAGCTCAGTGGCAACAAGGTGTATAATCGCAGCCAGTTCGAGTATCAAAACGTGTTCCTGCGCCGCTTCGGGTTAAGTCTCGCTGTTTCTCATTCGTTAGTTCTCGAGTTGTCGCAAACAGTTTCTAACAACCTCTTGATACGCGACAAAGTTAAATTGAGAACGGATAAGAGTATGCGAACGGCTGGGGCGAAGCGGGTTATTCAATTGTCGGAGATACACGGGGAGGGATGCAAGTGTGGCTGCTCTCACCTCGCCGTTTCCTTTGGAACGTGCAAGGGAAAGTCGCGCAATACTGATCGAAACTAGATCTTAGTATTCAAATATTCGCAAAGCGCTCGATAGGCCTTAACAATTCAAATGGCTGTCCTACTTATGTATTAATATCTGAAATGTATTTTTAAACGCTAAGAGAAACGTAACTCTTTTGTTCTGCTTGATGTTATCACTGAAAGTGATTTTACCCAGTGGGTAACCCAGAAAATCAGGCCTCTTCAGGTGCAACGCTGATGCAACGAAAATTAGCGATTGGTTGATTTGGGTCACGTGATTCGCGAGGGGGCGTGGGGTAAACCTCGAGTAGGAGTGGCGTTGTCCGCTACTGAGCATCAATAAAATTTTATGGCAAAAAAGGCTTCTGGACCTTTCAGTGAGACGAATCGTACCGGGGTACGAGTCGTGAATTTTTTTTTCTATTGTTCAGTCTTATTGTGTCGTGTCTTTTTTGTGAGACTTGTTAGATTCCCAAAGAACTTCATTTTATTGTCTTCGCGTTTGAAAAATTATCAAACTTTAATTTAATTTCTTACGTACCCAAGCTCCTCAATTAATAACTTTAATAACAACCTCTGCTCGAGTCACGAGTCACGTCCGTTGTAATTGAAATTTCATCCGGGTGCAAAAAGTTCCGCGAGTGTCCAGCAAGATCTCCTACATCGTGACTCCAAACGTTGGCGTTTCTCCATCGATAATCGTCCAAAAACTATCCCTCGTCTCATTTGTTACGAAAAGCAAATTACGCGATGGACAAGTTATAATACCGATTAATAAACGACCATCGGAAAAAGAAAAGAAAAGAAAAGAAAAGAGAAGAACGAGTCCACGTTCGAGCAACCTCGTTTCAGAGAACAAGAAAGAAAGGAAAAAACGCCAGCAAAGTAGACTCGCGAGTTCGCGAAACGAGCGAGACGTCTGTGTGGGTTGCTTTTATTTTTCGGCTGACGCTCGTAAGTGGTTATAGGCTAACCTTTATATACACACACACGGGGGATGAGCTTCAGCGCTGTCAGCGAAGTAAGAGGCTCGACGCTGCTGCCAGTTGCTCTACAAGCCGGTGGCCTAGATAATTCGAGTGGTGGGTCTTGTACCACTGTACTCGAGCACCGTCTGCCCGTTTCTGTAACCGTGGTACAAATATGCCGTAACCGCGCCCAAAAATGTTCATTTACCGTGCGACGATCTCCTCCGGAATCTGCAAATCAGATTCCAAATGGTACAACCGCCGCAATTTGACAATTGTTCGCCGGCTCGAATCGTAGCTAGAATCGTAGCTAGAATTCGGCCAAACAAGGACAACAAACGTTTCCAAAAGAGATGATACATTATTTACCGTGGCCTTGTCCGCGAAGGCAGAACGGCGATAAGCTTGTCAGAGAAACAACATCGGGGTCGAATGTATCGCATACTTTCCACGGTGTAGAAACCTCGATCGGTTCACCAGAGGCACGTTCGCTATTTCGAAAATTCGTCCCTCGTAATTGGGCCGAATCGTCGAATTTCCTTATCCGCGAGGTGGCCGTGAATCTATCAAGGACCAACACGCGTCGCATTTCGACGTGGAACGTAAGTATTTAACACGTTACGTCACGCGTTTATATTTCTAAGAAACGAAAATTTCACATTTATCGTAAGAGCATCGCCGAGTTGAAATTGACGGAGAGGCTAAAGACGGTCTACGTCCGTCGAGCGATTAACTACAAGTATATCAATGAAAGAGCGAAATTCAATGCCTCGTGCAAACTACCGTCGAACTGGAAGTGTACTTTGCAACGAGCAATGAAATAGTTACGACTATTGACATTCGCGATATTAAATATGCGCACGGATCACGAACCACGTGTGTTGTACGTACCACGTCGATTTGGTTAAAAACTTGTACGCTTGATTGTACGTCCAAGGGAAATAAGCAGCACTTGAGGCATTAATGCACAGACGATGGAGAATCATACGACGGAGAGTTGCGTACAACAAAGTTGCTACTTAGGTGGATACGCAGTGAGCAATTCCATTGTACGTGGCTTCGAAAATGGGAGAGAGTATATTTCTCGCGTAGCCGCGGGGACATTGCGCTGGACAATCCGCATGGTGTGATATTTTATGTATAGAACAGTGTGCGATAATGGTCTTAACTTGCTTGTAATTTCACACAATAGAAGTGGAAAAAGTTGACGGAACTTTTAACGTGACAATACGAAGCCGAACACACGTGTACGCAAATATACCATTGTACGCCAGCCACTCTTTCACGCTGTCAGCGAACTAATTGTAAAGGAATTAGTCTGCTGCCAATTACCGCGCACGCTGCTGACCCAAATACTTCGAGTGGTGTGGTACGCAGGTACACAATTCGCATTAGCAAAACGAGATAGCGAGAGAAAGGAGGAAATGCTTTGCCAAAGCCGACGGCGAATCTACTCGGCAATTTTGAGAAATTACGAGACTTCTTGTGTAATCCGCGTAAACTTTGTATCTCCACTCTTGTTTGCCGTCCTCTTCCTTTTCTTTCTTTCTTCGTTCATTTCTCTCCTTCTCCCGTGTTTTGCTCTCTTTTCAGAGAGAAAGTAAACGAAGAACAGAGCAAAAAAGAAGTGTTAACAAATTAAACAAAAAGGGAATGATGTTTTAGAAAAGCGGAACATGGAAGAGCCAAGTTTGTGATCATCGGCCTGTTAATGGAAATTTGCTACGCGTAGACGATTTCAGCGATAACTGTTTCGCGCAGCCGTGATAAATAGCACATTAACTTTGATAATGTTCGATCGATAATCGAACCTGATCCATTATATATCACTGTCTGCTGCTCAGAAATTATAACAAAATTTTCAAATCTACGAAATTTATTTCCCCTCTGCTATTTCTGCGTGTGACACACGAGCCAACGTCACTGACTACAGATGAATATTTTTATCACTGAAAGTAGCGGGCATCTTCAGGTGCAACGAAAATTAGCAATTGGTTGATTTGGATCACGTGATTCGCGAGGGGGCGTGGGGTAGACCTCGAGTAGGAGTGGCGTTGTCTGGTGCTGAGCGATCGCGCCTGTAATTTGTTTTCTATCGATTTGAATATTTGCGTATCAATAAAATTTTCCTAGTCAAAAACAGTTGCTTCTGGGCAACTGCTCTTAAGTTGTTTAAATTTATCAAAATATACAATTGACAGTTGTGTAACGCGTCATTTACTGGGATATCAATAATAACAGCATCGCAGATCACATAAGCCAATGACGATTCGTTTTTGGGATTAAAATTTTCCAGGATTACGACTTTACGTAAGACCTTGAAAAACGCGCGAATACTTACGTCGTAATAAAAACCTCACTCATCTTCATCCATTCTACGTCTGACTATCGATTTTAATTAACGAGATATGGAAAGTAATTAGCTCGATATCGTTTCCCTCTGAAAACAACTGAAACCCGCGATCGATTTGAAACTTTTCCACGGTGCTTTCGGCGCCGGCCTGTAAATTAGCCCCGCGCGAGGTTGGGTGTATCTTTCGAATAGTTTAATCGCTGTTAAAGAAAAGACGGCTGCAGGACGGACCAATTTACTCGCCGGCGGAGTTATTCGATAACGCTATTCTCGCCTTTAACGTCGGGGTCCCTTTGAATCGGAGAAACTCGGAATCGAATTCGATGGGAAAACGGGCTCGAGATCCCGCGAGGAGACGCCTTTGAAAACTCGTTCGCGATCTTTCTTAAACCTCGGCAATATCCGGTTCGCTGACCCGACGACGACTCGAGATTTCCGCTTCAAACACGCCGCAACGCAACGTCGTTTTCGACATCGGCGAGGCTACGATCCTTGTGTCGTCACTTGTGCGCTCGGTATCCTTCTGAGAGATCTGTTCTCTTCGCACCGTGTTCTCTTCGGGTGGAACAATAAGAAGTGATACAATACGAGTGCCACGGGGACGAGAAAAGTCGAAGAAAAAATGAACAAAAGAAGAAAGTACACACTGTCGTGTAAATTCGTATCGTGAGAATCAAAGTGACACCTTACGAAAACGAGGCTCTCGTAACATCTACGTAATTTAGCAAATTACGAAAATTGAGATAGTAATAAGGTTGAATGTGATATTTGAGATAGAATACGATATTTGTCTCGCGCAAATAGCGCAGTGGGTGTTCATCTTATGAAAATGACGTCCTTACGATATTTATGCAGTATATTAAAACAGCGGTAGTAGCTTTAAAATGTATTTTAAAGTATATTACAGTATAATAGTATTAGCATTAAAGTATAGTGTATTATATATAATAGTAACTAAACTCAACAAATTTTGATTTCACCTACTATCAAAAATTGAAAGGTAATATCGTAGTTTGGCACTCTTTGGAATCAAAGAGCTTGGTAATTGTGGAAAAACTTGAATATTTAAATTTTATATAATTGTTAAAATTGAATTGAACTTGTTAATGTTGCAAAATGCTCAATTGCCAGATCCATTTTATCGAGAAAGGAAAAATCTGACAGATTTCTTACATTTTAGATATTAAAAGAAGCACGTACTTAACATTTTACGGGAAATATAAAATATTGGATCGGGCAATTTCCGTTTTTCGCGCGAATTTTATTTCTCACTTGAAAGATAACAGAACGATTCGGTATTTTGGTATCCAGCGTTATTAAATATAACTTTTTCCCTATTCATTTTTGGCAAACAGTTTCCCATGTAAAAAAAATCATTTTGTTTGCATGCGTTAGTCGTTATCGAATTTTTCGTATTTACTGTTTCGATTTTTCTATCTCAGTTACACAGACAATCGTACTGTATACATATAACGCTGCATCAGTATTTATTGACTGTTGTTTTCGAACAAATATATAAAAAGAAAGTAGATTATTTGGGATTTCTGAAATAGGTTATGACGTGCTACCCGCATCGATTATGACTCAATCTAATAAATATTCATATTTACAGTGTCTATCCACTTGAGAATTTGCACCTACGTATTATATTTTACAAATTGTGAAATAAAACAATTATCTTATTTTTCGTAATCATCGTAGCTACATTTAAAAAATTGTCTTTCAAGGTCTACCGAAAGTTTATCTGTAAAAAAACTAAGGCTAACTCTGGAAACATCGAAGAAAAAAAGTGACAAAAAATGTACCTTAATAACGTAAAAGCTTTTGTCAGTCAAAAAAGAAAAAAGAAAATTGTCGATCGATCCATTAAATCCAAACGAACTAACAACAAGTGTTTTACGAACGCAAAGTGTCACTCTGATAAGATCGTTTTATCGTACGCAACGATGTACGATCCACAATTGGAACAGTTTTCCTCAAACCAGCCGAAAACCTGCGATTATCTTATCATCCGATCGTCAATAAGTTATTAATTCGCCAAAGGACAGAAATCTATTCGTTTCGATTAATCACGAAATTTTAGCGAATACAGTTTCTTTTTCTGCAAAAATCAACTCGTCGCGTTTATCTCTTTTGATCTTCAATTGACACAATACTCATATTACAGCACTTGTACATGTTAATTGATCAACTCCAAATTTCCTGCGAAAATGTCACGTGACATTCCAACAGAACAGTTTAAAGACACTTCGTTGGAGAACATGTGCGCGTACAGATACAAGGTCAAACTTTACTCGAATACAAATTTGATTCCTGCAAGTAAAAAAGTATCCAGACATTTTTTTACGAGTATTTAACGCAACGGACGTTGGTCTCAGCGATTCTAATCTCGTCCCGATCGCGCGATCAAAGAAACGTAACGCGAAACGTCGGTTGGCACAGGGGAGGAAGGCGGTCGGACGTTTGCGAAATAACAGGTGGGTCGTAAGTAGAAGAAGCGGGAGGGTTAAGACACCTGGCCGCTAGGTAACGAAGTGATTAGCGTGCAGCGCGTCGCGACGACCGCGTACAAGAGTACGTTGTCAGCAGCTGACGTTACAGCGAGCAGATAGGTGAGAGGGCCCCCGAGCCTCGAGATCGAGGGTTGATAGAACTTTTGCGAGCCTTCCATGGATTTCTAGTGGCCACCGGCCTGAAGGTGTGTCTGCTGTCTCTTCAGTCTACCGTACTACGCGCCAACTCGCCTTCGACATCGAGATAGAGGCAGCTTAGACAGAGAGCGGCAGAGAGAGAGAGAGAGAGCCTTTCGGATCAATAGGTCGTAGCTTTATTGACTCGCGAAACCGCGTGCCAAAGAAACGCAACGTCGCGCCGCTTGCACCGCCTGCAATTATCTTGCACCTCGAACACGAGCGCCCTTCTGCCGCCTTCTATTTGCTCTTATTAACTTGCTGCAACAAAGTCGCCCGACCGAACTACCCTCCAATTTGTCAGGTATTTTCTCTTCTCGTTTCTGGACGTGGTGACTTGGAGAAATATTTCAATTGTTATTGCGTGTATAATTTTTATGGATGTACCACGTGCGTGAAACACGTGTGTACGATTTTTACGAATATCTACACTGGTACGTTTGTGTGGAATTTTTAAAAAAATTGGAAACGTACATCTGATGGGAATTAGTATGTGACGTAATATATTTATCTTGAAGACTAATAATATGGTCTCGTTAAATATCGAGGTTTATCAATGCAGCAGATAATCGTCGGTTTTATGATTATTATGGTATACGTTTGCAATGCAATATCCTGATATTTCCCAGTTGTCGTATTGCACACTGTACGAAATCTTTTGTGTACAATGACGGACAAAAAAAAGTTTAACAGATAAAGAAAATACATTTGAGAATAAATTACTGTTATTAATATCTGTTACTGTTATGTCAAATATATAATAAAATTTAGACATTTTGTATAAAAATATACGATATCTATTTTATATAAAATGTATAATTTTCTCGAAATAAGTCATCACAATAAAAAATTTAAAAAAATAATTATTCACAAAAATAAAAATTAGGAATCTTTTCAATTGTTGAAAGTTGAACGGTACGCGTTTCATCAAGCGTGTACAATTCATAGCAGTCATTTTTAGGGGTTTAAGGTTAAGCCGATTGCCAGGCCATTTATGCAAATGGCGCACAACCGAGTGTTTTTCACGGGTAATTTTCATACTTTAACGGGCCGTCGTAACGTCATTAGCGAGGGTCCGTCCGGCGAATCCGATTTCTTTCTTGCGAATGAATCCGCGCTTCAATTTAAATTTCACAAGCCTCTGCCATCTTTTATTTTCGTTATTCTCGCCGAGCGTTTCGCTTTCGTCCGTTTGCGCAAAAGCCAATAGTAGGAAACAATGGGCCGGCCCATTCGCGGATAAGAGATACGACGGCAACAATGGCAACGGCGTTAAACGAAAGGAAGATATTTCAATTTTCCCTCTCGTACATTGAACCTGCTCGTGCTCGGCAATAAGCCGAGTCTCGCAGACTGACGTCTCGTTTGCTCGTTTCTTTTCATTTTTCGCCGGCCGTGACGTGTTCCCGCGATCCACCGTCACGCGAGATTTTTTTTTCCATGCCCCGTATAAACGCTATGTATACGCTAATATTCGTAAACATTCGAACGCTTTGATCAATTTGTAACGACAGCGTGCAAAATAGTACGTCGTCCTGAATTCGCGTGACGCGCGTGACAGCCGGGAAAGATTGAAATAAGACGAAACTCTAGAATGACGAAATCAGTTATCGTTCTTTGTTTAATTTCGCTGGTGCGAGGTTATTGAGTTTGATTGATTTTTTAATAAACCGTTTTCACTAAACGTAGGATTTAAACAAACGAAATTTCAATTTCAATTTTCAAAACAGCGATGAATTTAGTCATAAAGAAAATTTGCAACGTTTCTGTCAATTTTTTTTCCATTTGCTACACGCAAATGGCGAAAAATTCAGTGCCATTAAAATGGAAGCTTCGCGTTCCGAAATGAGACCAAACAGGTCTCTTGTCCAGACTGACGAGACCAAGTGGCCAGTGGCCAGTGGACAGTACGATTTTTAAGAAATAACAACAGTTTGAAGTATCGATAATTTTCCATTTGAAGTTAATTGTGGTGCAAAACTGCATTGCAATGGTAACAAGATCGTCAAAATTTTTTTCAGAAAGCTAAAACATTCTACAAAACACGACGATATATTATCACTGAAAATGATTTCGGCGGGGATAACTCAGAAAATCGGGCCTCTTCAGGTGCAACGCTGATGCAACGAAAATTAGCGGTTGGTTGATTTGGGTCACGTGATTCGCGAGGGGGCGTGGGCTAGACGAGTAGGAGTGACGTTGTCTGGTACTGAGCGATCGCGCCTGCAATTTGTTTTTTTCTCTCTTTGTATTCTACGTGCAAATACTCGATAAAATATTATTCGTGCCAAAGTGCCATAGTTGTGTTTAGTATTTCACTCGTCGCTGTAACAAGTTTCCAAGCAGATAATAATTCTTAAAATAACTTTCTAATCGTCTCAAACTTCCCAACTTTGTCTCGCACAAGTATCCCGACACTTGGGAACAGGTATACACATTCGTACGCATTCAAACGAAGTGGATAGAGCTAGTTGAACAAAACTGCCGCTCCAGTCCAGCCTGCTCGTTACCCCGTGAAACGATTTCGTTGGGTATAAACGTAGAAGCATCTCGGTCACAAAGGCGTTCCGTTCGCCGTCTTCCGTCGATTTATCCACAGTCCTGTTCGTCTTTGACAAGCGGTTGAAACTGGCTTTCAATGATTCCACTAAAAGGCAGCGTGAATTGCGCAATTGCTCTATTACGCGGGGCACTCGAACGCTACGTGCACACGCTAAATATTAACCACTGACATTAAACCGAATCGACACTCGCGAATGTGCCAGCATCTTTCTCGAACCAACGATTTATAGCACGGGGAACAACCAAGTTTATCCGGCGGCGAACGTTCGTATTTCGTGGCTGTGAGTGCACGAGCGAAAGCAGAATGAACGTGCAAACATCGTTAACGTGTAATTACCGAGAGGACGTTCACACCGTTCGCGCTTGCGTTTTATGAAATTAGACGCAGCGATTAAAATAAACGACAGAGTGCAGCGTAACGAATCTTGATCTCGCTTTTTTTTCGAACAAAGAAATGTTACTATAGTTAAATAACTATACAACGTGATCATTATTATTTGTGGTATACAGCGAACTTGTTCGGAGAACAAATAGCTTATATAATAATGGAATTCACTGGTTCTCCCCTCCACTGGTGATTTTTCACACAATAGGAGTCCAAGTTCAAATAAGTGGATTCAACCAGAAAGAGTTCGTTCGATCGGGTAATGGCTCGATGCAAATAAACGACGTTAATGGAGTTCTAAAGCTAATTGAGAAACAGAATCGCGCGTCATACTTTCGATCCTTTCGTACTATGTCTATTTCGTACACGCTTTGAAATTTCTTACGTTTATGGTAAATTGAAAATTGCAAAAATGCACAGTACCCCAGTACGATTCGTCTCACTGAAAGACCCTGAAGCAACTGTTCCGACTAGGAAATGAAGACGATATTTTTGAGATTACAGGCCACTCCTACTCGAGGTCTACCCCACGCCTCCTCGCGAACCACGTGACCAATCGCTAATTTTCGTTGCATCAGCGTTGCACCTGAAGAGACCCCCCCCCGCTAAATCACTTTCAATGATAAAAATATATATAAAATACCTAAAGCAGAGTATTTACTGTAATACATAGTATGTAAAGCTACAAATTCGCAGTCTATTCGCAATAATCACGGTACGGCTGTCTCAAATTATTGCGGAAATCTTCAATCAAAAGCAAAGAGATATAAAATATCTAAAGTAGTATTTACTATATTACGTAATAGTACGTAAAATAAACTAGGTTTCTGTTTCTTCCTCGTTCCATTTGCAAAAATTTGAGAATAAACATAAAAATTCGCAGTCCGACGATCACGCACTACGCTGTCTCGAATTATCGCCTCAAATTATCTTCGATTTCAAACGAAAGGAACTCGACGAAGCCTCTCTTGTAGCACGAACGAATTACGCGTAAATTAAACAAAACGGTATCTCGAACGGCTGTCGTCTTCATCGATATCGTGTCGTTTCCATAGTAATATCAGTGGGATCCGTCGGAGCTTTCGCAACCAGGTCGCCTTTGAGGGAAAGCATCGTCTTCCCCGTGGAAAGTGCGTTCAACGAGGGTAAACTATCTGAAAGTGTACACTCGTATCAAAATCGATCGGCGGGGCTCGATCAGTGGATGAAGGAGAGGATTTGGAATTCGATTTGGACTTACGGGTGCTAGACAGGTAGAGAACGTGTGGCCACCGTGACGAAAATAATTGAGAGACTCGAGTGACGAAAACGAGGTCCCAACGCGTCGCGGTTCTAACGTGGAACGTGGAAGAGTATGAAGAAACAATTTTCTCAACTCAAATTCTGGAAAATATTAGTTTTTAGGATATCGCGCAGACTACAGACAACTGTCGATATTTTACACTCTTGTCACTTTGTGAAAAAAGACTCGTTAAATAAATTTAGTTGTGAGAAAAATTTTTTTGGAATTCTCCAAAATACTGTAAAAGAATCTCCATTCATTTTCACGGATTTATTGACGATTGAAAAAAAGCGTAAAACTCGGAGACTCTGAGGTCCAAAAAATTTACAGTACAGCATGGAGAACAGTATACAACAAGCTTTTGTTTGTATATTTTACAAAAAATTATTTACATCTTTAAAAACACACTGTTTCGTATAAAATTTTTCTGTAAAGTGTCCAACAAAAATTACAAATTGATTGTTTTGACCACTCTGGTAGTTTTAATGTTAAAGCAAGAAAATTTCTAAAAGTTCTAAAACACCAAGTGAAGCGTTAAACGCAATGGCAAGTTGCTAGAGTACGCACTGTGCTTTCAATATTTTATCGTACTATAGGTCACAGTTACAAATTCACCCTTTCGCAATTTCCAGAAATATCACGATTTTCCGAAGAGACTGCCGACTGATTGAGACTAACCACAGTGATTTTCAACTTGTCAATCGTTCATTGACAGAGAAAGAGTATCGACGGTGCTTCGTAGGCTTCCCACATTTTCTAATTACAGTCAACATTTCATTTGCCGCGTGGAGCTTCCGAAATCGATGGGACGAGCGACGTGTTTCACGTATCGTTGGACGAGCGTGCCTTCGTAACCCACTTTGTAGTCGGAAAATGAGCCGGGGACGGAAATAACGGCACTGATAATATTTTCATTCGAAAGGAGTACGCTCGTACAACGCAGCGCGCGTGCTCCCGCATAAATTTCACCCCGTGACGATGATCACGTTCCCGCGTACCCGGCCACCTAACCGGTTTCAACAACTCACTTTTTTATTGTTGAGAAATTGTTTCTCAACGTGAACAGAAAAGCTCGCTATTAATGTCGGTCGCGAGCGAACGCCATTAAGCTCGCCCCTTTCGTTTCTCTGCCATTCGGATCCTTTTAGATCCACTTCCATTTCTCTCGTTCCCTTTTGACAAATTGACGAACAATGATCTTTCGGTATCCAAAACTTTACACGCTCGTTGTAATTAAAATTTGAAAATTTTTAAAAATTTTAAAAATTAAACAATTTCTAAATTTAAAAGTTTCTCTTTGCATTTTAATCGACAAAATTAAAATTCCTCTTCTCAGTTGTTTAGTGTAGAAAAATATAAAATAGAGATGTTAATATTTTTCATACGTGAAAATCCAAATGCTCCTTATTTATTGATCTGTCCTTATAATTTCTAAACGAGGTTCGATTTTTGATCTGACAATTTGAATTCGATTTTCGACTTCATTTGATTTTATATCGATTGCACATATTGAAACAGGATTTTGATATACACGAGTATGATTAGATATATTGTTTACATCATTCGTTCGCACGAGTCAAAAATAAATTTGAAAATAACCCTACGAAATGAACTTGAAACATTCAGGTTTTGCTCGACTTTGCGAAAATCAATGATTCAACTCGGCGAGTATTTGTCAAAACGGAGAGGACAAACGAGCTAAAAATTGCACGAACGTGTATCGCGTTTAAAACTCCTTGCGAAACAACGATAGTGTACGATTCGTGTATATTTACCGCGAATGAACAGACCGGTTCATTAGGCACCCTCGTTGCATAATCACCGAGCCCATGTGCATGCAATGAAAACGATAGAATTCGTGTTTGGATTATCGAAGCTCGAAATTGAAAACACGTGGCCTTAAAACATAAGGTAAACGCGCGTACGCGACGGCAAGTTAGAGGACTTTGTCGCCTGATCGTTTCCTATCGGATCGTCGACGTTGCCAACAACCACGACGCACGTGCCGTGGATTCTTGGTCGGCGTTACGATTAAACGTCGTAGACTTCGTCGAACGATCGCAAGGCCGCGTGCCACACGTGGATTTAGAAGTGACACAATCGGAATTCGTACGAAGCAATTGGAACCAAGGCCCCATGGAGCTCGAGCTAGCGATCAGCCCTGCCCTCGAGCAGAACGGAAATTATTTCGAGGCGTTTTCGAGTCGGTCAGCAAAGAGAGAGAGAGAGAGAGAGAGAGAACGGATTGAAAAGTTTGTATTCCGCGGCACGAGCCACGATAATGTTCCGCGAATGCGCGATCATTTGCATGGCTGGCTCGCAAAACGCATGCCAAATTACGACGATAGGAAAGGTACAACGTGCAGGAATAACAAATAACGCAGGACTATCGAGCGGGTGAAAAAAAAGGAAAAAAGACTGCACGACTTGTACCCCAGTACGATTCGTCTCACTGACTAGGAAACGAAGACAACTTTTTGAATCGATACAAAGCGAGTTATACAAGACGCGATCGCTCAGTACCAGACAAGGCCACTCCTACTCGAGGTCTACCCCACGCCCCCTCGCGAATCACGTGACCCAAATCAACCAATCGCTAATTTTCGTTGCATTAGCGTTGCACTTGCACTTTCAGTGATAAAACGAACCTTTTCCCCTCGTTTCTTTTTATACCGTGGAAATGTCCCAAATTGTGCCCATTTACTCTGGACAGCTGGCTTGGTCTTTTATTCGAGACGTGCAATATCGCGAGCGTGGAAATACGTGACTAGTAACGTTTCAGTCCGCCATTTTATCCAACCGACGCGGATATCTGGCTCCGCGACCGCTTCGAACATTGTAATTTACCGCGAGTGTTTTTTTCTCGAATTTCTCTAACGATCGATCAACAAACCGCGGAAACTGTTTGATCGTGAATTATCGTTCGTTATTTGCAACGCCATCGACTATTATCTCGAGTGCCAATTGAAATTCACGAAAGCTGTCGGGCACTTGTGTGCCAGCTCGCTTTAAGTATTATTCTTTGAAACGCAGCGTAAAAAACACATGTCGCTACGGTTTCTCTTCTTTTACAAACTTTGCTAATGACGACGATTAGACTGGAAAATACACCTGTTCCACGTGGATTCGTTTCATGCAAATGAAAATCGTCAAATAAGAGCAAAATATTTGAAAGAAAAGTTGATGCAAGTTCTCGTCATAGGTTCACAAAAAAAAACTCATCATCCTCGTCGCTTCGAAATATTTGGAAGTTCGACTTCGTTCGAAATCTTCGTTGAAGCTTCAATGCTCGTTGAACGTTTGGATCAATGTCTACAAATATATGATATTTTCTAGCCGCGTATAAAAAATACCGCGTAAATAGAGGGACTGTTGTAACTTCCTTTGCCTTGTTCCTCGAAGGGGAAAAGAATCTTGATTAACTTTCGATCAGGTTTGAAACGAACAGGAATCCCCCGCGAAAGAACTTCGAGGGATACGATTTGCGAAACACAAATTACGAAATTAGAGGATTGGAAAAGATGCATAATGTATGTGATCGCGCGCTGAAGACTACGAAAATCGTACAAAAGGCAGAAACAAAGCGACCAGTTCCATAGGAACTCGATGAGAAGCCGAGCCTCCGTCGATATAGATGCGCGCTGCATCTAGGTGCTATTCTTGTTGTACCAAAGTATAACAAAAAAACTGCACGACTTGTAGCCCAGTGCGATTCGTCTCACTGAAAGGCCCAGAAGACGACTCTTTTGCCATAAAATTTTATTAATACGCAAACATTTGAATCGATAGAAAACGAATTACAGGCAACGCCATTCCTACTAGAGGTCTACTCCACGCCCCCTCACCAATCACGTGATCCAAATCAACCAATCGCTAATTTTCGTTGCACCTAAAGAGGCTCGATTTTCTGGGTTTCCTCCGCTAAAATCACTTTCAGTGATAAAAAAAGAAAAAAGAAAAAAAAGAAAAGAAAGAAGGAGAAACGTCGTTGCAGCCTATAAACGAAGGCTTTCACGCCTAATACCTCATTTTTCTTTTCTCTCGTTTTTCCTCGCCGCTCATTTTCTTTTACTCTCTGTTCCTCTTTTCCTGAGGGATCGCGAAACCGTATACATATATATATATATATACACGTGTCGTGTGCATTTGCAGGATCCCTTCTGCAGCTCGTCCGTTCGCTTCGAGATGGATCGATGATCCTTGAGATCGCTAGATTCGACGGATGGAAAGGATTTTTGTATTTCGCGTGGCAAATTAGCTCCTTTGAGAGAAGAGGAGTAGCATTTCGTACGATAGACTTTATTATATAGACGAAATTAAAATTAAAGCTTGGAGTATTTTCTGAACTTGAACGACTTTTCTTTCTCGTAGGAAATCGATAATGTGTTAGATTCTAATTATTCATTACCTTCGAACAAATAATTTACGTTTTCAGTTAACATCAGAATTACCAAGATGGTCAGAATGACCATTTATAATTTTTGTCGAGTATTTCACAGACATACAAATATAAAACATCGTATTTTTAAAGATTTAAGTAATTTTAAAACATACAGGTATAGCCCATTGTGCTATAAAGTTTCCTTATTTTTTTGACTTCAATGTAGTAGTTCTACTGTTAAATGAAATATTAATCGCACGACAGAAGTACCCCTGTAATACATTTTCAACAACTGACACCTTTCTACAGTACGAATTTATGTCGATTAGCAGTTCTATCGATGATAATTTTGAAATTTATATATCTTAAAAAATGTCGCAACCTGAACCGTAACTACGATCATTTTTCTACTCTCGTGTCATTCCATTTCACACAGAAGTCTCGTGGAAAGCTTTTCTCGCAAATGCCCTCTTTAAATTAAACTGAACCGGGAAATGAGATCAGTCATCGTTCATCGTTCAGCCTTCATAAAATAGATGGTTGCACGAATTTATTGAACGATTTCATACTTACTTGCTCGTGAGCAGTTAACGAGCGATAATTTAGCGAGTCCGCGACAGTCAAATGCTGCTCGCTTCTTTGCTTTGTTGCAACTCGTTTGCGAAATAAATCGTAGAAAGAGAAGGACGACGGATTGGATCGAAGGTTTTAATCGAATCAAATTTGAATTGATAATTATTTGCAAAAATACGCGACGAAATATAATTGACTTTGGCATCTGTGAAACGAGCGAAAACTTCGACTTATATTCAAAATTATATACCGTATTTTAAATTGTTTACTGTAAGTCTTCACTTTTTCGAAAAGAAAAACTCCTGTTTTTTAAACGTTTCGTAAAATAAAACTCAAAGTATCTACACCATCTTCGCGTGTGCTTTTGTCAGCCGAACCTGATAATTTGGCCAACTTCGACTCCCCTGACATTTTCGTGCCGGCCCGATAAACAAGCGTTAAAAGGATGTGGCAACGGAGAGAAATACAAAATTAAAGGGAGAAACGAAAGCTCGTTGCGATTCACGACCGCGCGTTCTCGTAAATTCGAGGGGGTCTTGTAAAGTTTTCGCGAACCGACGAGACGATTTTGACCGTGCCGTGATCTGACCACGTTTATCGTTGTAATCAATCTTCCTTTTTCTTTTCTTTTCTTTTCTTTTCTTTTCTTTTTCTTTTTCTTTTTCTGTTCCTTTTGTTAAACGGCGCGTTTATTCCCTCGATGCTTTTTTTTCGAGTCGACTGTCCTTGCCTCGTAATGTCCTTGGCCATTACGGAGGAAGAAAGCTCGCCGGTTCTTGCGTGTCTCGAATTGAAACGAGATTCGAGACTCGATTACGTTCCCTGTCTATCGTGGAGCCAGTAATTAACAAACGTGGCAACGTTTGAACGAAAATGAAGTACAGAGAGTATAGTTTCGCTGAGAGATGAGAGTAAGTCGATGCTTTCGCATAGCTTCCTCTAGCACAGTGTTCGACAAAACCACGAAAATGTACCGTTGAAAAAATCGTTTCTCGTCTACTAAATCCATCGTGAGTTTGAGGATTAAAGTCTATTCTTTGTAACAATCGTTTAAAACTTGCTGTATCATCTTTGTCTTCTTTGTTTTTCTTCTTTTACCAGCGTTAAACGATTCAAGAAATCCCAACATTCAAAGTTCAACAAAATCACGCAGCAAACTTGAAGGAGAGACTTCGATCTTCAAGACTGTGACAGACGCAGTCGCGGAAACAATTTTTCGATGTTTCCAGAAGCGTTTGAATTTTCACAATTATCGAGAACAAAGTCAACTATCCTCGCTCTTCCTGTCTGACGTAAAAAAACATCATTGAGAACGAAAGGCATTGTCAAAGTAGAGGCTTTATACGCTTTAAAACGAGATCAAGCGTTGAATTGTTACGCGAGTTCTTTCAACGAAGTTCCACAACAGTTTGAAATATCGATAATTTTCCATCGTTGTGCTTTTCACTGTGCGCCAATGCTTTTATGGAATACAATAGAAAAGCGTTATTTGTTCGATTTACAAAGGCAATAATGTCCAACGAAGAACCGCGTCGCGATTAAATTTTGTAATTCCTGTAGAAAAACGTAGAGAAAAGATATCGCGGCGGCATTTCTTCCAATTTACGATCTGCAACGTCCGACAAGACCAAAGACAGAAATTTCATTACCAACAGATTTTCGTACCAGCGATCGTGTCGATATTCCACGTAACTTAGCGTTTATCCGTCTCCGGTGGAAATGGATGGAGGGTTGGCTTCTCGGCGCTCGACCGGAGAAAAATATCGTGAAAATTTCTTCGCGCCTCTCGGAGCTTCCAACGGCCGGTAAATTCGTTTCATTGTGACGGCCGTTATCGCGGAAATTATGCCGGTAGCGCGCGTATTGTCTCGGCCCTCCGGCTTTATACTCTTCGTTTTCGCCGCGACAATTACGACGCTGCCGCGGCGATCTCCGAACGGGGAACTTTCTCAGCCGATACGACTCTTAATTGTGCCGAAAATAATTGTTCGAACGACACGCCTGGAGAGACGAACAATATCCCGCGTATTCGACGCACAAAAGGCTAGACCTGCGTCGAGACGGAGAAAGCAATTGGCAGATTTTTATTTGCTGCGATAACATCGATTCGTATGAAATATTCGAACGCTTTGCACGGAAAATTTTTACGTATGCACACGCTGTGTAAAGTACTTGAAGTTTGTATACAGACGACGGCCAAGCTGTAGACTCGAGGTCTACCCCACGCCCTCTCGCGAATCACGTGACGCGAATCAACCAATCGCTAATTTTCGTTGCATCAGCGTTGCACCTGAACAGTCTCGATAAAATTACGTTTTTCATTGCACTTTAATTCTCGCAGAAAACCTCTGTTTTCCGACAAACCTTGCGCAACATATTTTTTTATGTGTAGATCAAGCAGTTTGGCCATTCAAGTTCGGGACACTCTCTATATGTTATATAAAGAAACTTGAATTTCACGTACACGTTACATAAAACACTTTGAAGCTTCGTTAGCACGACAGTGACAGACTAAGTATGCCGATTGTGTTAGTAAGATTAGTTAATCGACGTCGATTTCCAGTTCCAGTGCTCACTAATACGACGTACACTTTTATTGTACTTGGTTTTACCGCGTACAACTTTCCTCTACGCACTTTCTTTCTCCTCTTGAAGCCCGACCGATTTGAATTCGAGTAATCCGATGAATCTGGAAAAGGCTTTGCGGAGCAAGGAAATGCGGGTTAGTGATCGATATTTATTTCCCTGCGTTCGCCGTGGAGCTTCTTTGTTCGTTCGTAATATCCTGATTTCCTTTCTCCAAGAAACGTCTCTGTTGTAAACACGCTTCTCGCTGCACTGCGAAATACTTTAGAAAGAAAGTTCACGTCGCGCGTTTCAGGAGAGCCAGTTTACATAAATGAAAAGTTTTCCCCCGTTAGAGTAGAATCTCTCCCCTCCCTTACCCTCTCTCCACTTTTTGCTACAACTTTCTCCGACTTGGCGATGAAACTGTTTTTCATTACGAACGTGTTCTTGAAAAATTCGATCGCGAGTATCGAACGTGTGAACGTGTTATGCCGCGTGCACACTGCTGGAACGATTCGACACTTTGGCGAATCGCGATCTAGATAAGGGAACATAATTGGAAAGTGCCAATCACCTGATTTTGATGAAATTTGGCACAAATGTAGTTTTCGAACAAATTTTACACGTATCTTTTTTTTAATCGTCCGTGTTGAATAAAATTATATAAAATTTATTGTATAATAAAAATTTATATATTTTAAATATCAAATTATTGGAATTAATAAAGTAATTTCAATATCAAAAATTAACAAATGGTATTGAAAATGGTAATATAAATTTTGAAATTGGATTAAATCCATATTTAAATGGAATGTTTTTATTTATTGAAAAAATTTATTTAAATTAGAAACAATTATTGAAATTAATATCATAAATATATATATATATGTTATAATTGAATAAATTTTTTAATTGGAAATTAAATGTAATATTTATACTATATATATATATATATATATATATAAATTAGATTAATGTATAATAAAATAAATATGTGGGTGAATGTTGGGGATCCAGAACATATTCTGTCAAATATCTCGCAAATTACTGAAGATACAGCTTTTGCGTAGATCGATGAAATTAATGTTTTTTAATAGTGTATATCATTTTGCGAAAAAACTACTTATTCAGTGCTATGTTATTTAAAAAAACCGTATCTTTTTATCATTTTTTGATAGCGAACGTAACATCACATAAATGTTGATATATTTGTTTATGGAAACTATATATTCAAACACGAATTACGAGTAAATTGGAGTCTCGATCGTTGCACTGAAAAAAGAATTCACTCTTTCTCGCTGAACGTGCAAAGTGGAGTACAGATACTTCATTTTTACAGGGTACTGAACAGAAGCTAGCTAGCAGTTCCAATTTTATTCAGCTTACAATTAGTGCTTGCGTCCCTTGATCCTCCGAGTCACACTCGTGATAAGAATTAGAATGCAGGTTTCGAGAGGAAATTACAAAATATGAATTCGAATTTTCAATTTTAATTCTTCAAACTGAAGATTAACAATGTAACACGTTTACCGAAAATAAGAAGAAGTCGTGAGGCAACGTAAGTTTACACCATTCGTTGTTCGCTGAACCAAATACACTTCGCGAACAGTTCCTTAGACGTCGTGCGCGAGGGGGAGGCAGAAGCCGGATGGCAGAGATCGTGAACGTGTTTGGTGAGTGGTTAAAACAGAACGAAATGGCGATTATCGGCAAACGGTGTTAATTATTACGATCCAGTGGTGTCGTCTATACACGCGCGCGCAGACGTCACGTAGTTATGTACACGTTTAGCTGAGAGATGCATTAGAGTAAAGCGTGCTTGAGGACCGGCCGAGAGGTTGCTCGAAAATAGAGAACAGGTTATTTCTGGGCTGTACTGTTTCAAGGTGAAAGGCCGGCTTCGCGAGTTATATATCCTTTGCTCCCTTTCCTGGAGCACATGCACTCGCTCGCCTTGCCCCCCTCTCTCGGTCATTTGTCAATGAGCAAATAAACGAAAAGAAGCTGTCGTAATCGCGCACAAAGGAAGAATGCTTGCGTGGCAATCGTCGATTTCCAAGTTTCGATGAAATGATCCTCCACCCGCTGCACGCGCGAGTGTTCGAATTCGAAAAAGCAGATACATTTCTATGTTACGTCTGTTGTGCAAAGTATTTTGAAATTTCGTTCCATCAGCGAAATTTCTCTCAGACTAGTCACTTATCATAAACGAGTATCGAACTCGATCTTCTCCTGCGTTGAGTATTCCAAGTTATGAGTCACCGACAAATTTCGATAGACTGACCAGGCTACTACATTTCGAGAGAAACGAGTTTGAAAATTTACACAACAATTCCCGCAAGTGTTCGAATATTCTGTCACATTATCACTGAAAGTGATTTTAGCGAGGGTAACCCAGAAAATCGGGCCTCTTCAGGTGCAACGCCGATGCAACGAAAATTAGCGATTGGTTGATTTGGGTCACGTGATTCGCGAAGGGGGCGTGGCGTAGACCTAGAGTCGTCTTCATTTCCTAGTCGGAACAGTTGCTTCTGGACCTTTCAGTGAGACGAATCGTACTGGGGTACAAGTCGTGCAGTTTTTTTCTTTATCTCTCGCTCGCAAGTCTACCCTCTGAAACTACCGAGCCTCTCTGATCAAATTCCGAATCCAATTAGCGTAATTGCAATTTTTATCACAGCATTGTCCGACTCGATATGCGTTCGTTGTTTCGTTCGATCCTTCTTCTTCCGCCGCTGGCGAACGCGGCTGCATTGTCGCGCAACGAGAGCTAATTTCGCTGAAAGACGATCGATAGACCGATTAGGTGCGATCGTCGATTGGAGCAAACCGCATGCGCGGTAAATGACGACTAGGTGTGAACCAACGTCGCATTGATAATCGAGAAATGAAGCGAAATAAAAAAGGGACGAAGGAGGAGTGAGCGAAGAAGGATTGCGAACCGAAGAGGAAATCTCGAGGCGACGAAGGTCGCAATAGTTCACTCAGAGGTACCCAGGGGAAAGCCCTGTTATCGGCGTCGAACCGGGATCGAATTCTATTAACCGTTGTAATCCGTTAACACCTTCCGGAAACATCGCGTAAATTTATGAAAGTTCAAACGCGCTGAGTTAACGGAGGAATTCGATTATATCGGTGGCAAACATCACATATCGATGGTGAAATCTTTCGCAGAACCACGTGTTGTAAATTGACATGTTAATTTCCCTGAAGAAACGTTTACGTTTCTCCGCGATCTCGGGGTTGTTCAATTTCTCCCTGAACGACTAAATCTGTTCCGCTCGAAAAAAGACGAAGACCTAAAATTGTCATTTTAATATCCTAGAAATATGTCTAATTCCACCTGTTAGGAACAAGAGATCAAATCAACTTGCAAGTTGTAAGTAACTTCTCTTAAAAGATTAAGCAAACAAACGCGATAACAAGAGGTTGATGTGAAGTAAGTGCACGTGAAAGCATATTTCGGTGTAAAACATTCATACGAGGAGCTGAGAGAAACAGAGAGAGAGAGAGAGAAAGAGAAAGAGACTCTCTCTCTCTTTGTAACATTTGTAGAAAGCGTCCCCCCCGTTTTCCAACTTCCCACGCGTCGACTCGTTCATCAACGACTGAGCTACAGAGGAGGACTGCTCGAAACGAATTCATGCACCTCCTGGAGGAAGGTGAACGTGAAGGAGCCGTGGAAACCGCGGCACGATTAGGGAAGCAATTCGATTATCGAGAACCGGAGGCGATCTATCGGAGAAACAACACGTAGCTCCGAAGAGTTTTCATCGGTTGAAGCGTGAAATGCCGGTTTCCGTTCCGATCGACAGCATCGGCATCCTCTCACTGTGTCACGAGGGCAACGAACTGCTCGACCGAACACGATTGTTCTCTCTCTCTCTCTCTCTTTCACTCTGGCGTGAACGCGAGATAATCGCTCTGGAACGGACGAATTTCTCTCTTCAGATTCAGAAAAAGATTCCCTCTCTCCCGATAAAATCTTCCGAGTTGGGCAACGTTCTGTCGCGCAACTCGCCTCTTTGGGTCTACGCGACGCAATTTGGAGCACATCGTGGTTATATTGGAAAAAGTACACAGCTGGAGGGAAAAGTTTCTGCCGGCCGGTGTTGGCCGACAGCGATTCCAGTGTTTGCTACAACGTGTTAAGAGAAAACTGCACGACTTGTACTATTCGTCTCACTGAAAGGCGCCCAGAAGCAACCGTTCCGACTAGGAAATAAAGACGATTATTGATACGCAAACATTTGAATCGATAGAAAACAAATTACAGGCCAACGCCACTCCTATTCGAGGTCCACGCCACGCCCCCTCGCGAATCACGTGACCCAAATCAACCAATCGCTAATTTTCGTTGCACCTGAAGAGGCCCGATTTTCTGGGTTACCCCCGCTAAAATCACTTTCAGTGATAAAATTCAAACATCGATATCGTCTCGATGGTAGCGGCGCGTTAATGAAAGCGCTTGAACGTGCGGAAGAATGGAGTTTCTCTTTTCCCGGGAATTCATTACAGAGGAATTGCTCGATGAACCGATCTCATTCGTCTTTTCTTTATCACAAAGAGAATACTATGTGTATTATCTTCAATAATTGCTGGATTTATACGCAAGCAATTATGCGTGTGCTTAGAACAAAGATAACTGTACTACATTAGTGCACTTTTTCTGTACTAATTTTAACTATTATTTATCACTTCAATTTCGTTAATTTATAATATTTATAATTTTAAGTGCATTACATTAGAATAATTTTGTAATCCTTGGAAATGTGTATAAATTAGTAAAATAATTACATTGTGATTTTGTGACATGTACTTTGTTCGAAAACACGATTCGACACAGGAAAGCGATTCAAAGAATTCGCAGTCTCGAAGATAACTAGTCGAGTTCAGGGATCGATTGAAACGCGCTGCTCCTCAACGTCGTTTCATCGAGACGAAATTGAAAAGCCCTCGAGCGGTGCAAGTTGTCTTTGCCAGAGCGAAAGCTCGATCTTCTCGCCCGATCTCGATATATTTCCGAGGCATCTGTTTCCATTAGCCGTGCTTGCAAAGAGAGACGAAGTTCGATCGACCGGTCGAAGACGCGCGACTTTTTACGAATCTCGAGGAAACACGGCATTGCAATTTCATTTTTCGAATAACGATCGCGAACCTACATTCGCAACGTTAAACGTGTAATCGGCAGAATCGTTTCAAGATCGAAACTCGCTCGTAAGTGCTCGTACACGGCGATCGATCTGCGAATACGGATGTTTGAATTTGGCCAGCAGCGCGCGAATTTAATAAGCGAGGATTCGCAAACTGTAAATTTAAATTATTACGAATTAATGAGCTGACTTTGCAAATTATTATTGCGAATTAACGAGCTGAATTACAAACCGTGAATTTAAATTAAATGTTGAAGAAAGTAACAATATATTTCAGCCGTGTTTACCGTGCGATACATTTGCTATTTAATCTCTGCTACGCGTGGATTTTCTGTTCAAATATTTGCCGCTCGTATCGACTCCGAAAACGTATTTCACTTAATTTCGATGCTAACAAGTGAATCATTTGACGACTTTTCACGTACGACTTGTTGCGTGCGTCGTAAAGATCGTCGAATTTAACGAGAGGACTTTATTAAAAGAATTAACTCTGTCAATATCAATATCAATATCAATATCAATACCGATACCAATGGTTAAGCGTTCAGATATATTTGCGCGAGATTGTTACTCTTTACTTCAACGCCGACGCCACGGCGCAGTTAAGCGGAGTTGATCAGCGCGAGCCACCGATAACTGGCTCCGATTAACCTCCTCGAAGGCCTCCTGTCTCGGCGCACAGGATGCGTGCAACAGGATGCAAGAGGTGTTGAAACGACGGCCGAAAGAGATATTGTCGACAAGGCTCGTGATTGCAATTTATACGCAGCCGGCTCTGCCGGCCGGTCTGTTTGTTTCCCAAACGTTGCAGAAAGTTTGAAAGTGGAGGGGAACTAAATATAAAGCCGGCGTTTACGCGCGAGTGCAAGTGCAACCTCGATGGCCTGCGAACGACTCGACAACGTAGATCGGCTTAACAATGTGTAATCGATGATACGCTGCCTCGCCGGGACACGGGATCGCTCGGCGAATACTCGGAGAAAGGAGCATGGTTCAATGAACGATTCGATGCTTTGTCACACAAGGAATTATTTTCTCCCCCCCGGCGAAGCCGATACGAATTACAGGTTGCGTAATGTCATTGAAATTAAAAAGAAAGTTTCCTTTGTGCGTTGCGCACGTCGACGCCCAGAAAATAACGAAAGAAAAGAAAAACTGCACGACTCGTACCCTAGTACGATTGTGCCATAAAATTTTATCGATACGCAAACGTCTGAATCGATACAAAACGAATTACAGGCAACGCCCACGCCCCCTCGCGTGAATCACGTGACCCAAATCAACCAATCGCTAATTTTCGTTGCATTAGCGTTGCTTGAAGAGGCCCTATTTCCTGGTTACTCCCGCTAAAATCACTTTCGGTGATAAAAACGAACGGCAAAGGGAGTGATTGTGCACGACTACTCTCAATCTGTTCGGATTCGTATTCAGCGACAAATTGCACGACGCGTAGAGGAAAATGATGCCCTGATGTGAGACCCTGGCTTATCTTCGTTATGGAATCGTCGAACGTGATCGCAATGTTTCTTTTCGTTTATCGGTTGTTTCGTCCGCACGTTACGGCGTTAGAAAATCGTTGAACACCTCCGGGAAACGGAGACGTTAACGAATCGCGTCAGGAAAAGTTTTTCAGAGATTATAAATACCTCGAATATGGTAAATGTTTAATCATTTTCTTAAGTACTATTGCACAGTACAGGCAGTGAAGTTTAAGATTTGCTGATTACATGTATATGTTAATTTCTAAAGTATTGAATAGTTGTCATGTCATAGACTCCTACTTTGATAGGAAGCATTGTTTCCTATTATGAGATAGGTCTCATATAAGATCATACAAGATCATAAAAAATAAAAAGAATAAGATCTCGAAAAGCAGTTCGAGAAAGTAATATAGAGTATAAAAAAACGGCGTTCTTAAAGAACAAAACTTTAAAAGACTACGTAAAAAATATCGATTTTGCTCCTAAATAATTGGTACCAAAGCTTCTTAGTAGAAAGCCCGCGTTAAGCCAAGAAATAATTGAATAGACGAAAATTATCTTGACGTGGATGATAAATATTTTATTTACGGAGATCGGACATAAAACTCTAGAAAAAAGTTGAGAATAATTCCAGATTTATAAGAACGTGTTCAACTCGAGCTACGTCAAACGATTTCAATTTCGTTTAGTCAACTTTATCGTTTTATTCGATCGTATATTCGCACGTGTGCGCGGTTTTGATTCATTTCTCCACGCGAGATTCTCGAACAGAGGTATCGTTTCTGCACCGGTCAGTGGAAGAAATGCACGTTGCTGCGTTGCCAGAGAACATCGATGTATCGTATCGAACACGGTTTCCGTAATCTCGACCGATTTCGTAATCCTCCGTCGAGGAACATCCTCTTTAAGCCACGACGTGAAACGTGGAGAAGAGGGTAGAGCACTCGAGGCGGCAAGTTTGAAATTATTACCACCGCTAGATAGACAAAAGAACGCTCTCCGGCTCGAATTTAAACGAAAGCGACCGGAACACCTTTGCACGATTTATCATTCACGGCGGTGAAGATGCATTTCACGTTTCGAGTATAAATCGTTCGAGTATAATCAATCTCGTTGAGGTCTCGCGTCGGTCGTGAGAGTAAATCGCGTGTTGATCGTATTTTAACAGCGGAACAATCGGAGGTCGTAATAATTGAAACCGAAAACGATTTACGACCATAGATTACGTCTATCCGTGCGACAGATAACTACCGAAGATGTACGTAAGTTGCGCAAGCGCATCTTCCACGTTCGCGAATTTTTGCGCGTTAGCCTCGTTTCAAAGTAACATCGGGCAACAATGCAAAATTTGCGGAACGACAGTTCTTAATTCTCGGATGCATTTTGATAAAGAAAACTAGCCAGCCGATCGACCGAGGGGATGAAAATAGATGTCGAAATTAGTGGACGTGCGACTGAAATCGAAAGAAGCATAACATTGGCACGGCTCATCGATTTCGTCATCGGAAGAAAGGGACAATATTAACGCAACGGTAATGACGATGACGCGTACAATTGGCAACGGATTTCAAGTGATCGACGATCCGAGAAAATTGAGATCGATTCGTACGTGCTTTCTATCCGTTGATGTCTGCTAAAATTCAACTGCGTGCAAAGAACTTTTCAATCGCAGATAATTCTCCTTCGATGTGATGTCAATTCGGTCCCTTGGTTGATACTAAACTAGTTGTGTACCATCGGTAAGATCGATGTACTCCACACGTAACAACGAGACTGATTAAAAAACTCTATTTTGACACGAGATTCCGTTACACGTACAATAATATCGTAAAAAGAAAGAGAAAAAAGAAATTGGCAGCCCAAAATATGAATAATGCAGTTTCTTTTAGTCAATTGGTTATTAGAAAATTAAATCACTTACGATGGACAGGAAGCGGGGACGGTGGGGCGACCAGACGCCTCGGTGAACGACACCAGAACCAAAGAAAACAGACGCAACGTCCAGTTATAATATGCAAAAGTAATCGAATGCAAAAGTGCACCTTCGATGAACGTAAATGGGCAATGCTACGAATAAAACAACGCGATGTCACGACCACTCTGAAGCACGAGGGGAAATAAGCTTCTGAACGCACGCACGCACGCACGCACGCACGCACGCTCGTACGAGTTTCTTAAGGGAAGAACATAGATACACACGCGACTAGCGTACACACATCACCACCTGATCGTACACACACCGCGTATCGTGGTAGCGACCGCAGAACGATGACAGCCATCCGACACTGTCTTACGCCAACTGGTGTTTACTACTGAAACGCTCCGTCGTCCCTCAGCCGTCGCGACGGCTCGGGACGAGGAACACACCGGGAACCGACGAGCCTCTCGACGAGTGCAACAGTTGCTTGACCGGGGCGCCCCGCAATGTCGACTCTGATTATTAACGCGGCTCCACGCTCCTCGACACGGTCGATAAACAGAAATTTCAGATATTTTTGGAAATCCAAGGAAAGGTTCGTAACAGCGTAAAAGGCAGGAAAAGCAAAACGAAAGCACTTTGTTGCACAAAATCTTCAATGAACTGATGATAATATGTATTATCCTGACAATGTATAAAAATTATATAAAATTATATACACGTTATATCACAAATCTTTACCATTTATTTAAAATAAAATTCAATTGATTCTTGGGTATTGAATTTATGTCGGTACGATCGTCGTTGTTCGAGAGGTCAAATTTTAAAACATGTGCATAATAATTTTCTATTAAACATACTTCTTCGTACAAATCTTCTGTAGACATTTCTACAATAAGCGCGCATTCATTTAATAACCAACGGAAACTACGCGGCAGGGATTTTTCAAATATAGCAAAGTTTTTTGGTTTCACACGACTGAAAATGCAATCATACATCCAATACTCCTTGAAAGGTTTAAAAAATTGATTCCTGTTCTTGACTTCAGTTGTCTCCTTATTTGCTACAGATGTAAGAGTGCTGTTATTTTGACTAAAACATGAAATGTCACTGAAGTTAAAAATATCATTTATATCGAAATTAATGTCACTAAGATCAATGTCATTAGGATTGATGTCACTAAGATTAATATCAGGCAAAATGAATTGATTTTCTTCATTATTTTCAATCCGCATACGCGACTCATTTACCACGTTTGCGTCGATACTATCATAAAAATTTATATTTTCTGCAGCATCAAATTCAGATTCATCTTTTTCAATTTTTATAGGCACACAGCTACTTTTAATAAATTGACCCTTGGCGTTTCGCTGAAGTTGAATCTTATATTTTTTGGAATATAGTTTTTTCATTCTACTTGATTTACGAATGGATTCTTTTTCTGCTATTGATAAATGTACGTTGTATTCATCACGTAGTTTGTTTTCTAAAAGTGTTCCTTGATCTAAATTATTAGTAAAACTTGAATTTTCTTCGCTTTCGGTATCGTCATCAACAGGTATTGCTAATTTTCCATTCGGCAGAGTTTCGGTAAATGTAAAATAATTATCTAGATTAGTATTTTCAGAACTCGTTACATTTACAGTATTGTTGTAATATTGATTTTTAGTAGCATCAAATTTAATGCTACATGGTATTTTAGCGTGTAAATAGTCATTCACACTTTCACTACTAGTTTTTTTATTCTGTAAATCATCTTCTACATCGATAAGCTCTTTTAGTTCATTTATACTTGGCATTCTAGGTTGTTCAAATGGAGGTACATTTTTCTCGAGAAAATGCACATTCGAATCGATTATTTCTAACTCTATATCACATTCCGTTGCTAGCTGTATTAGGCTGAGAAAAAGATTAAAATATTTTAGTTGCATATGATTGAAATTATCACGCTCTGAATTAATAATGTCAAACTACTTACACATCAGATTTTGTCATGTATCCAACTTTTGTAAAAAAAAAATTATTTCGTACTACATTAGGAATATTGTAAAACGGATGATCCAGTAAATGTTCCAGATACGAGTGAAGCGGTGTTAAAGATGGTGGAAATATATCTATTGCCTCCAGCGGTGAATCATTTATATTTACACTAGTTATGTGTTTTGACATAGCACTAATAATTTCTTCCGGCAAGTAATATTTAGAATTTTTTATCTCGGGTTCATTTCTATTGGATTTAGAAGATATAAATTCTAAAAATTTTAAATATAAATCACTGATTCCATCTGAATCTGGACTGTATTTCACTTTAGTTGGATAATGAGCGTGTACTAAAATTGTCTTTCTGCATTCAATATATTTTTGCCATTCTTCAAAATTAAAAAGTTTTTCCTTGAGTAAACCGCGTTTAATAGCCACGCTGAAATACAAAAAAAAAAAAAAAAAAATTATGTATATTAATAAAGTTAATGTGTAAAACAAATATGTAACATTAAAAGTACAATTATAAAGGGACATTTGCACTCGGAATTTTTTTCGTTGTTGTTATACATTTCTCTTCTTTCTTCGTATAATCTTGCTCCATATGTAATTAAATCGTTTTCAATGACAGCATATGGCATTTTATTAGAAGTGAAATATGTTGCCCAACGACCATCTGACTGAAGTACAATTCCACCACCGACTTGTTCAAATTTTTTTAACATGTAAGAAAAGTGTTTGTACAGAGCTTCCTCGCAAGAAATATTATTATATTTAATGTCTTCTACAATTTCACGGGCTAATCCTAATTTCATTATAGATTCTCCATGTCCTGTTAAGGAGCAACCTACATCTCTAATAGCATATGTACCACAACCTAATATTGGAGTATCTCCTACTCTTCCTACCAATTTTTTATTTATACCACCTGTCGTAGTTCCTGCAGCTATACTATATCCGTCATATGCTACACAACCAACAGTACCAGAACTATCTACAAATAATAACATGATGAATGAATTAATATCTTATTGTGATTTCAAATAAATTTACTCGTTAACGTATCGATATCCAATAAACTTTGATTATCAATATTAGTGTCAAATTGTGTTGTTTCTCTTGAATGAAAAGCTATACGCGCTGTTGGTGCAACCATATTTCCTTCTGATATCCAATTTAAATTTGCACGCTTTGCTAAATTTTTAGCTCCTTCACCCACAAAGATAGAATTTGGAAAATTGTTCATAACATATTTTGCGAGCATTATAGGATGTTCTATATCTGACACTGCGGCTACCGATCCACATTTAAATGTGATACCATCCATTATGCTAGCATCCATTTGAACTTTTCCTAATTAAGAATGTTAATAATCTTAACTTACACACTGACCTTCATTAAATATAATCAAGTGAAATATATGTAAAATGCACCTATTTCATTTAACACGGATCCGTAACTACAGTTAAAAAATTCATCACATTCTAACCACCATAATGCAGCTTCTACAGCATCCACTGAAGTTCCACCATTCATTAGTTTTTTATAACCATTAACAGCAGCTTTCTTACAAGCTGTCATTTTTTCTATAATTATAAAATCGCCAATATCTCCTGCACCTCCATGTACAATTATACACGGCACATTATTTTCGTAACATTTACATTCTCCGTTCCCAATTTGTTTTCGCGATTTGTTTAACGTATTATCACATACTGTAATATCTTCATACATTTTTGTTTGAAATAAATTTATCTTCTTTTCATACATTTACAAATTTGGAGGTTCAAAACATAAAATAATATATGTAGTAGACATTCATTTTTTTTCAACATACCTGTTAATATTCTCTGCAATTCTACTGATACGATACTCCGTTATACCATCTAGACCCAGTAAAATTTTTAACACTACTATAATAAATGCGATTGCACGACCTTCGTAGTTTGGAATGCATGATGTTTTTACATTAAATACCATTTTAGGAACTGACAAAGCTATTAATCTTTCTGTATATAATTGAATGCCCCCTAAAACCAGACAAGGTTAATAAGAAAAAATAAATAAGAAGTAGAAACAAATATAAATAAACTAGATAAATAAGCATAAATAAGTATACTTGGCAATCCTAATTCTTGACAATATCTGTTAACTAAAGATAGAAGATCTGGACAGACTATATCCCATACACGAAGAGATTTTGCCATGCTTGTAATAATTTTTCTCATTCCTTTATGTGTAATTTCAACATTCTGAGAAACTAAGAAACTTTTTTCAGTTGATGTCAAGTTCAGTCCTGGTGGCAATAAATGGTCCAATTTATAATAAGATAAATGTCCCTCTCTTCCATATCTAAAAGGAGATGTTCTTTTTAAAATTGCAGTCAAATGATAAAAAAACAAGCATTTCTTATGTACCTTAACATATCTCCTAATTGTATAGGATGATTGTGTATCCTTAAAGCTAAATATATAATTGCCCATAGTCGTGTAGGTGTAATTACATTAGGTCCCATTCTATATTGAGTACTTATGTGCTTTGCCCTGTATTGTACTCTTTCACATCTAGGTAGATTTTTAGATAACCTTTTAATTTTTCTTGTTTCTTCTTTGGCATGGGAACTAAACTGTATTCTGCAAAAATTAGCGAATATAAGAAATATTTCAAAATATTTAGATGAAATTTTGTGTAAAAATCTAATTTCTTACTTTGGACATTGAACAAATGTACTAACATCACCGTCCTCAGAATGATTCTGAGATTGAAGATATCTATCATAATCTGCTGCTATTAAAAGTCTCTAAAAAATTGTAATTCATATAAAATATAAATTAAACCTTTAATTTTACTTCAATAAATATTATAAAAGTTACTTTAGTTCTGTTTAATTCTTTCATAGAGCTACCCTCACTAGTTCCACTCGATGCAATAGAAGTATCTGTAATACTCCCTGTAGTTCTTCTGCGTTTTCTCTTTTTCTGTGGTTGCATCTTACCGTAAATAATTTCCGCATCCCTATTGTAATAAATATTAATTTATCTAAATTTGGACTTAATTCAAATATCTGATTCAACTTTACCTTTTTTTATATCTTTTAGCCAACTTTGGGATGCATTTTCTTCTAGTCGAGATAAATGCTACTTCAAGGTTGCCTAGGTATGTTGCCCATAATTGTAATATTGTCAATTTTATATCTGGTGAAACTCCAAGATCAATCAGTTCATTCGTTAGACCAATTAAAACAAAATTGTACAATTCCCACGAAGTCCATCCATGCTCGTTGCCTAACACATATGTAACATTTAAAAATATAAATTCTTATAAAAGTAAACATTTTAAAATATTGAAACAAACCTGATATATCGGACTTTATCTGTCTAATTCTCGTTTTTCGTAATCTAGTTGTTATATCTGTACGTAATTCAAGAACCTCTTCTCTGATATCCTACAAAAACAATGAAATTATTTCACGTGCCTTTGAAGAAAAGAGAATAAAGTATAATATATTTTACCTCATTTTGCGTTTGACACGTTTGACAGTAAAAATGTCCTGCTTCTTTGTAAAAATCTTTACTGCCACAAATAGTACACTTCTGCATTTTTTCTCGTACACAATTGTATTACATTAGTGCATTTATAGTGCTTATTCACACTATGAGGTTATACGATGAAAACACGTTTTAAATTCCTCCTCGTGATTTCTGATTATATATATTAAGAATGAAACCCAACTTTACAGCGAGTACTTAACGTGAATTACGATTGGTGAAGCCTGGACGAATGATACACTGGCGATACAGCCAAACTGTACCATCTAGCGGAAATATGACGCAGAATATTAACCGCTAATTTACGGTTGAGAGATGTAAACAACAGTCGAAGTGTTCATATAAAACTTTATTATTACTGAAACATTACATGCAGCAAATACAGTGTGACGATCGTTAAAATAATCTAACTCGACGTAATCAATTGTGCCGGGAAAATTGTTTGCACGTCAATAGAATCAGGCTGACCTATTGCGTTCGTTCGCAATAGCGTCCTAACCTCTATTTCGCATCGTACCCTTCGAAGAAGCTGTGTTGTCGTGATTAAAAAAGAATGGCTAATTTTTCTAGTATCTACGAAGAATTCCCTCCGAGAGAACAGTTTACTGTTAAAATGTGACAGTGTATTAGATCCTGACTGAAAGATGACAAGGCACGTATAGTTTGTGATTATGGAGTATGACTCTGCATCGAATTGTGAAGGTCATCTGCGAGATTGCGAAGCTTCAGACGATCTTTCACGTTTAAGAGAAATACAGAAACTCGAACGATCAACCTGCACCACGAATTCTACGCCATGGCACTCTCTGCAGATCGTGGCGCCACAGCCAAACGTCAAATTGGGATCAACAAACAGAAGTCTTTCGTCTCAGGTAATGGAATATTACCACAAGTATTCTCAAAATGCAAATTTGGATCAATATTTCTCGTTGCCTGCAACTAGCACATCGCCAGAAGCAATTAAATGTTATTACAGTATATACGAAGTGAATCCTAAACTAGAGGCTAACAGACAAGATTGTATAGGTGAAGATTATAATTTAAGGACTGCCGTGCCTAGGGAAAGAAGAAGATGGGTGAGGCCGCCTCTTATCGGCCAGTCTTCAAATGCAGAGTCATCGTCCAGATACGTTCAACCATTGTCAAATCCAGAATCTCCGTCGCCTGATTTGAAACATATCGCGCCAGAAACAATTTTAGAGGAGAGAAATGAGAGTCAAGAGACACTGACAGAAAGCATAGAAAGGAAAATATCTTCTCCAACCTCGAGTATCGCTTCTCACAAGCCGCTCGAATGGGATAGCGGAGCAGACGTTGGTTACTTTAATCTTGTACCTTGTAAACAAAATGATAAGAAATTAAGTACAATAGAACGCATGGCTTTGGCTAGAGGTTGTTCCGCTGCGTTAAGATTGGACCCTGAAGGTACTACGGAATCGGGAATCTCTGGGAAACTCGTGAGGGTTCAGAAAAATACAACTGCTGTTACAGTGCCTGATGCTAATTCTACGCCATTACTGGAAAATGCATCAGGATCGGAAAGTGAGATCGAGATTACTCCGATTGTCAAAAACCACTTGCCAGGTATAATAACAGGAAACTGCATAAAATCCGGTGAGAAAACTCTTCTTAAGGATCTCAAGGACCAAGATACTTTTACGCATTATATCAGGAAAGAGCACAACCATGACACTTCAAAATCAACGTTTACATCTAAGATCCCTTTTGCAAAATCCCCGAGCGAGGTAAGAAAACTACCAAACAAACAGAATACGAACAAAGAAAATATATGTCCTCCTACGTCGCCTTTGAAAAAGAGCACATCCATGAATACGTTAGTTATACCGGCTTCTAAATTATCGTTGAAAAGGAGCCAGAGCGAGTTGAATTTGTACGCTAGAGATAAGAACAGGGCCGCGTTGCCACTAATTTTTAACTCTTCATCCTCCATCGCTACTATTGTAAATAAACCTTCCACTTGTGATAAAGTTATACAGACGAGTCTATACGCTTATACTCAAGAATCCGTTGGCGTGCAAGTCTCGGTTCTCGATGAGGAAAAGCCGCCGTTACCAAAGAGAGGAACTAGTTTGCAAAAGTGCACGACGTTAATGTTAAAGAATCCAAAGGGAACGTACAAAGTTCAAAATTTGAAAAAGCACGAAACCAATGAAACGAAGCGAGATGTTGGAACGGACGAGCGTAGCAGGGAAGTCGGAGCGAGTTATTCAGAGCCGTCTCAAAGCGGTTCCACGAGGCATACACCTCAGCCTGATGACGTGGAGAATATAACCGGCAGAGCAAATAGTTTCGAGTATTTTCCTGGTCACGTATACGAGAACGTTCCTAATGGAAGCGGTAGCCATATCTCATCTTCCGAGACCGGGAGGTCCCATTCCACTCTACCTAATACCAGCTCCAGTATTAACGAGAAATTGTGGGGAGATTCGGACAGCTTGGTGAGGGATTTAGAACGAAGCGTAAACGTATTGAAGAGTCTCGTCGATGCGAATAAATGCGACAAAGAGGTTAAAAAAAGACTGATACATCACGTAGTCAAGAGATTAATTACCGCTAAATATACAGACGACAAGATCGAGCATAATCTAGAAGACAATGTTCCGTGGAACCCTGACGATGCCAGGAACAAGGTTTACGGTAGGGAGATTTTCCGGGCTTTGACGAAAAAGCGCAATACCAGCGATTCTTCGAGTGACTGGAATTTGCACAAGGAAATAGCGCAGGGGAGAAACAGAAGAAACGTCGCGAAAGATATCGCGTTGGAAAGTAGTAGCGATAAGATGGACAAAAATACGGATAGAACAGAAACTGACGGACGAAAAGCGAGGATGGGCCTTAGATCTGACGATTGTCATCGGAGCGGCAACATTCTAACCGATCCAGACAAGAGCGAGAGCTCGGAGTGTTTCTTTCCTCAAAGAACTCGCAAAAGCAATAAAGTGCAAGATATATTTTGTGCAAAAGAAAGATGTAAGATTTCAACGATGACGGCGACGACCACGACGACGACGACCACGACCACGACCACTGCCGCCACCATCACCACCACTACTGCCGCGACTACGATCAACAGTAGTCCGCCTGATCACAACCGGATGTTGTTGGACGCGGTTGTTAATAACAGAAGACCTGTCGTTCGTTCGAGCAATACAGGGGAACAAGACGACTGGCGACTGCTTACCACGTTTTCGGAGAGACAGTTCGAGCTGAAAAAGTGTGGTAGCTCCGACTCCGCAGACTCGAAGTTGGTCAGCTACGCCGAGATGGAGAAAAGAAATCAGTTGATTTGGATCACGAACGAGATTAGTCATTTGTGCAACTTGAAGAAATTGTTGGAAGAATCGCGGAGATCGGACAGGCCGCGAACGTCTCCAAAGAAATCGAGGTCGGGGAACTTTAAAAGGAAACCAACGGGGTTATTGACGCATCTGCATGAATTGTCCAAAAGCGACGGATCAGTCGCACGAGCCGATTCAATGGGAGAGCCATGGTCGTCACATTGTAACTTGGCAACCTGTCAATTTTCCAGTAGATCAAACAGTATCGTCCAACGCATTAAAAAGCGAAACAGCTGCGCGCAAACGGCAACCAACGTTACCAGTGCTCTCTCGAAGACTGGCGGTGAAATCGTGTCTGCGTCCACCTTGCATAATTCCACGATGAAGCTAGTTAGTACGGGGGTGCAGACTGACCCTCAAGAATCGTCGACAATTCCCGCTCTGATACAGTCGGAGATCGTGCATTATGTCAAGTGTCCGGCGCACAATGCGATGCATTTCCAGAACAGCTACGTGTGCAACGAGCAAGCGAGCAATCAATGCTCAAAGTACCACGCCATTCAAAATGTAGTTACAACTTGTATGCAATGTTCACAGGAGCAGAAGGATCAGTCGAGCGGCATTCAAAAAATGCACACAAACGCAAAGAACTTTCAAGAGGAGAGTCCAGTTGACTCGCAGACGTTGTCCGATCAGACGAATGGCAACAGCGTTTCCTCGTCCGAAATAGTCCATCATTGTGTGAACAAGGAGGTTCAGACGAGTCCGCTTAAGCAGAAGGAAGTGAAGAATCAAATAAACGCCTCCAAGTCCAAGTTGTGCGACTGCAAATGTGAGAATAAAAAGGTATTGTCGAAAGGATGTCAAGCGTGCACTTTGCCGGTAATTGCGTTGGAAAGTAACAGTGTCTCTAAATGCGAGGAATGTCAGAAGAAGAAGAAGGTGGTACACGCGCGCGACAGAGATGGGGGGAATAACTTGCAAGAACATGGCTGCACAACGGCGTGCGAATGCGACAACAATCAGTCGAAGAAAAGTCGGGCACCTATGAAATATAGTTCAAAGTATTATCAGAATAGTAATGGACACGTATCGAGCTTGAATCAAAATGGCCGGATCAAGTTGTGCGAATGTTCGAACGACTGTTTCTGCGAGAACAGTCGCGAGCAGGAAGTTCAGAACGCGAAAGGGTTATGCAATTGTCATCCAAATGGGAAAACTCAATGCAACGGGACCCGTTATCTCCGCGGGGAAGCAGAAGACTGTCCGACTCAACCGTGGCCTTATTGCGTAACAAACGGGCAGGTTAACGAAACTGCACAGTACAAAGTACAAAGCAATGGAAAATGCGACTGCGAGAAAGATTGTTTCTGTAGTAACCGAGCGAAAAATAGCGATGAATCGTTGCACGGTAGAGTTTGCAACAGCGGCAAGCCAAATTACGTGTACGAGGCGAACCAAACCAGTGATTTCGATACGAATTGTAAATACTGTCGTTGCTGCGGCGCAGCATATCAAAGCGTCAAAAAATGTAGTTGTTATCAAACGTATCCGAAAGCCATCGCGTACGAGTTATCGTTCGCGAAGGAGAACGGCCAGAGAAATAATGGTCTGGGTGCGTTACTAAAAGTGCCATTATCGAATGAAGGGAAAACGGATGGCTGTGTTTGCAACATGATCAAAAAAGTTAGCTCGAAGAAAAGTTCTTCGCGAAAATGTACTTTGCAAGTAAGTAACAGCTATATATACGTTCGTCGTTTCTAAATGCTCAATGATCCCTAAATTTTATGTACAACGATATCTCATCGATTTTAGGATTATTTGTCTAAAAATAAGGCGGATTTTATAAATAATGCAGAAACGCGCCGACAGTACATGTCGGAAATATGTCAGCTGCGACAACTGCGAAAAGAAAAAAGAATACAGTTGTTGGCGATGGCAACTACGTCGAATGTTGTAAAATCACCGAGAGTTTCTTGTAAACCAACAGGTACGGATTTCACAATGTTTAAAAGAATTATTTATCTTATCCGTATTTTCAACCGATTTCTTAACCGTTATATTCAGTTTACACACAGAGAAAGATGAGCAACGAAGAGATGAAGGAGAGACTTCGCAAACGATATTTTCGTCTGAACGAAGTCCGACAGAAGCGGCGACAACTGGAGAAACAGGAAGAGGCACGACGTAACAAACTCATGGCGAAAATCTTTTGTAAGAAATTGCAGCAGAAGGTACTGAGGGGCCAAGTAGATCTGTCTCAAAGCGTTAGCGTTATATCCAACATGTAAAGTTAAAGAAATGTTTCCCTGTGTGTAGTTTAAATGTCAATTAGCAGTCTGATGATCGGACAGACAATAGAGAAACGTACAAACTATCTTGCCTTTCAAACTGAAAGGTTCATTAAAGATTTTTGTTTCAAGAATTCTCTTCGATCTGACTTTTCATTACAATAATGCATAATATGTACTAATGTTAACATTTACGTTATAGGCTGCACATGGACGTCCAAGTGGCGTAAAGTTTACTTTCGCGTTCGTGTGTAACACGAAATAGAACAATAACGTAGTGACTTAGATGATCCAGGAATTTTTGCTATAGATCTAAGGATTAAAAATATCATAATGCGTTGTTCTACAAATTTGTGCCTATAAATTTATGATATTTGACATTGAATTTAAGAAAGTTTGTCTTGCCAATATATTTTCATATCAAAAGTATACCAATGTAATGCTCGTTTGAATTGTAATACAGTTGTTCCATCAAAATTCAATGGTACAACGTAAGAAAATGAATTGATACAATGATTGTAAATAAAAGATAAATTTATTCCTTTCGTTTATCGAAGGATTTGGAATATTTTTGAATTGAAATTGCTATCTGTTTCGTAAAATGTGATAGGATCTCTCGGCTTTATCGGACTTTAACCGAGCTTTATTTTATTTAGTAAACGGTGCACGTATGCTACGTCTGATATGATAATACAATAATGATTTTCATTTTCGTGAAACAACTTTACGACGGTAAGGTTTCACATTTTACTGGTAAAATGTTTTGAGAATGAAAATAACTTGCTGCGTCGAGGAAGCGTTCGGTGGAAAATGCTTTAAGATGATGAAAGTAGTTGTTAGTACCTGAATACACAGTACACAATCCTTTATTATTCGTAAGACTTAATAATATAGTCTCTTGGATTTTTACCTTCAATATTTTACCTTTTTGTATGATGATTATACTCATTTGATTAATAAAAATAAAGCGACTCCATATAGGAACAGTCCCCTCCTTTATTTTAACCTTGTATCTTGTAACACGTATTATGGTGAATTTTAAAAAAGATCGGCAACTCACTTTTTCAAGCGATACGTGTGCAACGCGATTTCTTTCTTAACATTATATTTTCATTAAATGTCCTTGATTGTTAGCTCGAAGACGCATGGAAACACAAAGTGCCGTTGGAAAAGTGACTCGTTTCCCTTTATCCACAGTTTATGTCTGTATAATAAAAAATTGAAAAATTACCAACATTCCACGTCAGAGAGCAAATGAACGTTTGAGAGGAACAGTTTTTGTACAATAAAATTGGAGGAAAAACGCCGTGTAAGATAGGCAGTAACCTTGTTCTAGGAAAGTAATGTGGAAAACCTCTCAACAATATTAGCTCGTTCATTCTAATTACTACCTAGTCATCCTATATAAGAATATCCACGGATTTCGCGGCAGTCTTTGTTTTCAAACTAGGAACGTCTCTTGTTTGATTTCTTCTTGATAAGATAAGATACATTTAGGTATTTAATAAAATTTGCAATATTTTCAGAGTTGATTTAATTTTCATCTCGAATGCAGAGACGTTCGTTCACTCTTGCAAAATCGGTTCTTGCATTATTACAAATAGAGTAAATTCAAGTGTAGAATTTTAGTTCCAGCTTCATCGAAGAAACTGTGTAAAACGAAAGTCAGTTGTGTTTATTCAATAAAATACGGTTTTGCAGGATTCACAAAGTGTCGCAAAATGACGACTCAGATTAAAACCGATGATTTGGATCAAATTATGATAGACACGTTTACGAATGAATTTCGCAAAGGATACATAACGGTAAATGGTTTTTCTATGCCAATGGGATACAGAGATCTCGCTGAAAGAATCGAGAACTTCGAAGTCAAGGATGACGACATTTGGATTTGCAGTTTCCCAAAGACCGGTACAGCCCCGTCAATTTTGTAATAAATCGAAAATCGAAATATGAAAAATTACATTTGAATGTGAATAACTAGGAACTACGTGGACCCAGGAAATGATCTGGAACATCGTGAATAATTTGAACTTTGAAGGAGCGAAAGTACCATTGGCCGAAAGATTCCCCTTTCTAGAGTAAGTAGACAAAGCGAAGCGTCTGATGTTTTTTTTCTTTTTTTTAGAAATATCAAACAATTGTGCATTCGATCTCAGGTTCTCCGCACTTTTCGACTACAGGAGCCTCAAAGCAGCTCATCCGGAAAAAGAGTTCAGTCAGTCAGTTGCGAATAGCGTGGGATTTGTGAAAGACAAACCTTCCCCGAGATTCATAAAATGTCATTTACCCTTTTGTTTGCTTCCACGCCAGATACGAACTGGCGAGAAGAAACCGAAAATCATTTACGTGGCCAGAAATCCAAAGGACACTTGCATCTCTTATTATCACCATTGTCAACTGTTGGAAGGTTATCGCGGCAATTTCGATGACTTTTGCCGTCTTTTCTTGGGAAACAAACGTACGACACGTTGCTATAATCGAAGAACATGACGAGCAGTCTTAAAATTCAACAGTCAATTTCATATCGATTAATTTCCGTAGTGATCGATTCTACGTTGGCAATATTAATCATTTCAAGAATAGACTTGTCATGTTTTCCTCGCGTAATCTTCCTTGCGTGATAATAGTAGTACCTTTATGATACGATTATTATTTTCGTAGTGAATTACACTCCATATTGGGACCACATTCTCGATTTCTGGAAGCAGAAGGCTCATCTCAACATATTGTTTTTGAAATACGAACGTATGAAAGCTGTAAGTAACTTGAACTGTTTTCAGCCTCTTCGAAAGTACGACTATCTTTTTTGTAAAATTTAGGATTTGCCTGCGGTGATAAAGAAATCAGCTGCGTTTCTCGATAAAACTTTGTCCGAGGATCAAGTAAAAACATTGGCGGAACATTTGAATTTTGCCAATATGAAAGTAAATCCAGCTGTGAATTACGAACATGTCATCGCACGGAGCAAGAAATCGTTCAATATTGAAGGTTCATTTATTCGAAGTGGTGAAATCGGCCAGTGGAAAGAAAGAATGTCCGACAGCATTATCCAAGAATTCAACAGGTTGACAGAAGAAAAATTTTCTGACTACAATCTTATTTTCTGAACAAAATGATGTATATATATATATATATATATATATATATATATATATATATATATATTTCGTAAACCTTTAAAAATTATGTATTATGAGAATAGAAAAAATCGAATAATATAGAATCTACTGTAACGCATCACTGTAATATCTTTTTGGTTCGAGACAGCGAAGAATATTCGGCATACTGGTTCTACAAAGTTCACCAATTGTTGCCTTGGTTATAGGTGTAACGACACTCACGTCGCTTCCTCTTTCGATTAACGTAATCGCTGCGTCCCTTTTTCTCCAAAAAATAGCTATTTGAAGAGCGGTGAAACTCCTACTGTCCCGTACATTGACGTCAGCTCCATGGTCCAATAAAATTGAAAGAATATTGAAATTCGAGCGATATACTGGACAAATAATTCTGAGTGAACATTGATGGTGGACATTTATTCGGAGGTGCAAAAAGTGCACACAGTCCTCATTCAAAGTGTATTTTTATTCGCAGAAGAACCTTTCTCCTGAATTTTCTCACCTGAGATCATAAGCGGTGTCCGACCTTGCGCGTCTTTCTGATTTATGGAAACGCCGGAATCTAAAAGGAATTTTACATTCTTCGATCGTTCTCCTACAATGGCGTATTGAAGACAACTCCAGCCTCGTCTGCAAGTGCAAATTCGTCAAATAAAAACGCACTTGAAACAGTTGTGCATTAATTGTCGTCTTACATATCCACTTTTTGAAAGTCCGCGCCCTTCTTCAAAAAAATTTGCAACAGTTCTGGATTTCTCGAGACGTACGAGGCGTACATAAGAGCAGTTCTACCCCAAGGTTGAGTGACAGCATCGTCCAAACCGGTGGAGTTTTTTTCTAACAGAAACGACAAGATTTGCAGGTCACCACGATCAATAGCTGCCGTTATAGGCGTTTTCAAATTTGGCATCGGATAATGTAGATCTATCGACGGGCTATAATCGTGGCTATAGAATTATCAATTATTATTTACGAAACATGCATGTACGTACTCACACTTTTGTTAAGAAATCTTTAATCTTCCTGACAGTGGCAAACCTAAGAAGCCAAATGAATTGTTCCTCGACTGAATCTATGAATTATGTTCGACTGTTATTACGGATAATTAAGAGTCGTATAACAGTATCATTTATCTTACCATTTGTTTCATACTTCAATTTTGTGTTTAACATTATCAAATAATAAAATATATCTGTTTGTAAATGGGCACTATTGAACGTACTACTAATAAACGCTATTTATAATGCTCGGCTTAGCGCCAGCTAAATCGATCAAACATCATACGTACTCATATATGTGTACTTATGTTTGATTTGAACGTAACATACACCCACTGAAAGTCGATATTAAAGCAACGTCAACATTTATGCAACGTTTCATTTGTAATTCTTTTTCAGTTAACTCTCCATGACTAATTTAATTTAATTTTTCCATTTTTTCAATCCAATAGTTGCATTTCTGTTTCAATAAAAATCAGCGTTTATTTCATGAAACGTACATGCACCTTCAATTATAAAAAAAAAGTCTGAAAATAAGGTTGCTCTTTGGTCATTCATTGATTACTATTCTCTGACATGTGCATTTTTAATAACCGGAAAGACAAGAGTCCAATGACACTGTCCTACCACTTCAACACATCGGGAGAACCCGTAAGCCGACTGTGGACGTTGAAACGCGTTCGAGGCACCTCCAAAACACGCATACTTTCTCTCCGAGACGGGAACACGTGCCAAGGTGGCTGGAGAGCGGATATACTAACCGTTCGAAGTCTACTTTCTAAAGACGGTGCCCAGTCGGAACAGCGTCCATTACAGTGACTGCGTGCCTTTCGTTTCTTTCTCGAGGCTTCGCCGCCTGGCTAGCGACCAAGCCTGCGTTTCCCCATGAATCTTAGAGGCAACGGAACTAAAGTCGAATCGTTCAGAAACAAGAGCTGAGGCATTCGCAGCAATACAAGGAAGATGAAGCGATGGCAAATGTTATGAAGAGATGGATAACGTTTGTTTTTGTGACAGTTCTGACATGCGTGCTTCTCCCCGTCTATGGTACGTGTTTCAAAATGCTCGATTATACGAGGAAAACATACGCTTTGACAATGAATCGGTGGATAATAGTACACGAGTAACGAATGATGTTCCTTGACCACGCGTTGAAATCTCTGCTTGTCAAATATATTTGTTCGTAGTCCATGTTTGAAATTCTCGAGAATAGAGAATACTTATGCGTAGATTTATATTTTCACGAATTAGTTTAAAAAGAATGAAAGTTGATTGAATATCGCATTCTGTATATTTTTGCATCTTTTAATTTTTTTATAAATATACGAAAATCCGCAGTCAAATAATAAATACGTAATTAAATCAAATATGGTTGTAATAGTTCTAAGAAATTTTGAAATATTATAAATAGGTTGAAAGTAAATTTAGTCAAATATAATTGCAATATTAGACACAGTTTTAGTTTCGATATTAAATAATCTTCAACTTTTTGAATATTCAATGCATAAACGTGAGAAATATCTGACGAGTGAACGTATTATGCGTTTAATTGCAAAAAAAATGCTACTTTCTGATCTTTCCCGTTTTCTCTCGTGACGGTGACACAGAACAAAGAATTTCTACGCGAATCGAAGTTTCTTAACGTGATTCACAATGGAATGAAATCAACAGGTGTCGACGAGTCGGATCGCGAGGAATATAGAGGGAAATACCTAGGCAAGTTGAACGCGTATCATCATCAAGTTGCTGGCGACGTTTACGTGGTTGATGAATACACGTTGCTGTTAACTTCCTTCAGCTACGATGGCAATGGAGCCGATACTTTCTTCTGGGCTGGCGCATCGAATCGACCTGGCCCGCAAGGTTTCATCGTGCCTGATGAATGGGGCAAGTCAGTTTTATTTTGTTACAAAACACATTTTGCGAGAAGCACAAAATCATTAAAAGGTACCTTTCGTTTCAGAACAAATGTTCTCGATCGATACCTAAATAAGGATTTCACTCTTACCTTACCGGACAATAAGAGAATAACTGATATAAAATGGTTCGCTGTATACGATCTGGGAAGCCAGGTATTGTATGATAATTGTAATGGAAACATTAGAAAATATTCGGGAATTAATAAAAAATATACGTACCGTTTAAATGTAAGAAATTAATTAACTTGTAATTACGTCAATCGTGGAAATATTTTTTTCAGAATACGTTTGGCGACGTGTACATTCCCGACGAGTTCGATCCACCTGCACCACAGAAGATTTCTCAACTAACGAAACGATCGCACGGAGTGTCTTCGGGACCCATTGTGATCATGGATTCAAAAACTATCAAAATACCGGAATTCACATACGAGGAACGAGGAGCAGACACGTATTTCTGGGTAGGACTTGGCCCACAACCTAATAGCAAAGGAACGAAAGTGCCTGACGAGTATGGCTAGTAAGTATGCATAATCATTGCAAGCTTTAATTTCAATCTCAATTAATTTTCTTTTCTTTTTTTTTTATATTTCATCAGTCTGGAATCGATTCGTACTTACAAAGAGGAAGATGTGATCATTCAACTACCTGGAGACATGACAGTTTTCAACATTGATTGGTTAAGCATATTTGATGTGAAGACCAAGACTAGTTACGGCTCTGTCATCATTCCAGATGGATTAAACGTGCCTCCTTCGTTAGTAAAAGTAATCAATTTTTTTTCAATTTCTTGTCGTTTATTCAAGATAGAACTTCGAACGAATACTAATCGTTCTATCAAAGTACAGGTGATCAAGCGTATGCAGACTTTGCCAAATTGTATTCAACTTCACAAACGATTTCAAGTCGGCTGGGAGATTTTTGGTCCACAGATCACTGTCCAATTAACAGGGCAAATTGGCAAGTATAGAACCTTGTCAGATTTTCCTGTATCAGCCCAGAATTTGGATGTTATCTAAATAAAATATTTGAAAAATGACAGTTAACTGATAAGATGTTATTTTGAGATAATTATCTGCTAGTTTAGATACAATGCTATTTAAGGATAATTCGTCTACACGTATTGTTTATATAATTCTTATCTTTATTTCAAATAAAATTCATCCAAATTTGTCTTGTACTTATAATAGTTGATTATCTTTAGGTGAAGATGAATTTATGGCGTTTGGTCTCTCTGGTTCCGAAACTTCTAGCCAGATGGAAGGTGCGGATGCGGTGATTGCTTACGTGGACGATACTAAAGGCTACGCTGTAGATTATAACATTACCGCGAAAGCTCCAGTACGTAAATACAAAGAATATTACTTATTATCATGAAATATCTATCCAATATTTTTTTATTTTATAAACAGTGTGGAAAAGTCCTTGGCCAATATAAGGGAGTCTGCAAAGATGAACTATTCGGTGCCTTGGATAACAATCAATTATATACTGCGGTCAGAGAGGATGGGATTAGTATTGTTACTTACAGACGTACTCTCAACTCGTGTAAGTCACTGCGTCAAGTAAAAGAGGAAAGAAAGAAGCAACGTGGAATTATATAGAACACTCTATGTCTCGTAGCCGATCCAGGAGATAAAGAGTATCCTACAGACAGGCCAGTTTACGTGATATGGGCCTTGGGAAGATTGGATGAAAACAAAGAGCCAACTTTCCATGATGTATATCCCAAGAGCGATTTGAAGTTAGAATTAGCTCCCGAAGAACCAGAGAACACCTGTATGGATTTTACTGAAAATAATGAGAAGCTGATGTAAGCGATACATTGAGATCATTTATATCTGTGCAAATGATATTAATTGGGAATTTCATTTCGTCAGAGAACCTTGGGAAAAGATGGAAATATTTGATAGAAGTATTCGGACGTTCAGAGCCACCATCGGCCCATCTGGAGGCAGAAAGGGCTATCAAGGAATTACAGGTTTGATTGAACGTTTGAGACATTCAGATAGAAGTTTAACAGAAATTTCAACACGAATTTGCATAGATCAAGGAATATATTAATTTGTATATTTCATAGGACAAACGTCTACGGGTTTAGCATGGTATATCGAGGGTCAATTGACGCCTGAATTATACTTGCGTCGAGGATTGACTTACAATTTCCGTATTCACGGCGGAAATAATCCTCATAGCCCCAATCTGTACCATCCGTTAATTATAACTAACGAACCACACGGTGGATACGATAAACTCAGCGATGCAGCACAAAGTACAATTAGAGTTTTAGCCGGGGTTGAATTCACCAGAAGAGGGCAACCGAGACCAACAGCAGGTATATATGGTCTTGTTTTAACGCGATAAATTAATCCTGAAAAGTCTGTGTAAGAAAAAAAGGTACAATATACAATACTATATGAAAAGCTTTAGGTATATAGAGTTAAAATTAAATGGACATTTTTAAAAAAAGAGCTGTTTAAATCTTAAGTGTTAGATGAATTGGAAATTGAATATTTTTCTCAAACCAAAAGCTTGAACATAATTGAAATTATTAATTAATTAAAAAAAAAGTATATATATATACATATAACGAAGAGCAATTTTTTTCCTTCAGTTGGTCCACTCTGTTTAAGCAAACATCATGGTACACGAGATAGAAGACTAGATGATGATTTCATGACGTTCAAACATTTCAATAGAACATTAGTGAGCGTGTGCGAGCCAGGTAAGAAAATCTATAAAATTTCTAGTTTTTTCTTCTCTCATAAATGAATGTTCAATTGCTGTCGTCTTTTTTCCAGGTGAGGGCGGTGTGTTAGAAGTTACACCAAACTCTACCTGGCCAGATATTGTTTATTACAATTCATTTACCCACGCAAATATGGGCTGGAAGATACACATAATGGATGCTTATTCGAAGAGCATCGCTGTTACTCAACAATTATCGTTACTTGCAGGAATAACGGCTGTGTTTTTTCGTTTGTTATAAACATAGATATAAGCTATTAAGATTAATCGTACCTTTTCATTACACAAGCATAAATTGACTGATTTTAGCAAATAGATTTGGAACAAAGAATTTCATCACACGAAATGTTTGATTCCTAAGTTAAATCAAGATCAGAGAGAGAAAGAGTGATAGAGAGAGAGAGAGAGAGAGATTTATGTATCTGAGTGTGCGAATATATTATAATAAATAATATTTTAATTGTACGATGAATTCATAATTTTAATACTTAATGAGAATAAAAAATTTTGTTTCTATTGAAAACTTATCATTTTATTTGAATAAAGAGAGAAAATATTTTATAATTTCTTATGGGAATACTCACGCGAGGATGACTATTGTAGACGGTGCGCAAACAAGCGAATTAACCGAATGAATTAAAACCAGATTGTTTTTTTTTTATTATTATTCTCTGTATCTTGTTTTTAGTAGTTCCTGGGACTTATTTCCTGCTAACAGAATGGTAGTTTAGATCTACATTACTTGTTTTGTTAGTCATTAGAATGTGTATGTTGTTGTATTTGCAAGAAAAGTTTCAAAAAAACTTCCATATATTACAATAAAGTAATATTACTTTATTGGATATTATAGTATTCTTGCTCTCGAATTCGCAACTATTTTTGAAAATGAAAAACAGTATGAAATAAAAACATGAATGAAAGACATGTGCCTTTAAGGCTAATGATATAAAATTCAAATAGGAATATCCAAGATCACATTTAAGAAAAAAATGAATTCAATTTCAATATGATCAATATCCAACCATATTCAAATTTTTGCGCAATAATAAATCACGTGATTTGAATCACGTGGTATATTTTTGGTATACACGAACGAAATTCAATTTTGGCATCGTTCCTGAATTCATTTATTCTAAAAGTTTATTGAGATGATTGAGAAAGATTGAGAATCATCTAACTACTATTTTAAGATTTAATATGGCATATATTAGAAATTGGAAGTTGATGTTAATTCAAATATGGTAACTTTCTCTAAAGAGAAATCTGTTATGAGAAAGTTAACATAACATCAAAACCATTTCTGTGCCGATTAAACGACTTTTAGTGGAAATACGTAATTATAAATACATAAATATTCTACAAAATACATAATCATAAAACTACTTTATATTTTTATAATAATAAGATCATTTTGAATAAAATAAAATTCATGTCAGTCTCTGAAATATAAAATTATCAAAGTAAAAAAATGACACGAGGCAGTTTCTTTGAGACTAAAATTAATGTTCAACAATAAAACAATTTATTTTTCGTCGATTTACCTATATTATAATAAATATCCAGCAGTTAATTTACAACTTTATATATATGTATATCAAGCGGAAATATCTGAGAGTCGAAAGTTGTTTTAGCTGGAAGAAAGGGAAAACTGGTCTGCAAGTGGTCCGAGAAGATACCAATAATGAATGTTCTCATTTCATTTCAAACCGTGAAAGAAGTAACATCTTCAATCTTGCACCAGTATCCGAATT